>CAODLS010977562.1:0-11587 GCA_948243855.1 Flueggea neowawraea | reverse complement strand
AACCACTATAAACATCGGGCTTTGATTTCTCTCTCCCTTACTCTCATTTACTTTCTTTATTTGATTTACATTTGCATTTGATTTATTATTGAGTGAGTGAATTGGATCTTTAAAGCTTCCACAATTGACTTTGATTTCGATTTAAAAAAACTTTGTTATTTACTTTAGTTTGCAAAGGATTTTTAACAAAATTTTTAACTTACTAAAAATCTAATTTCTTGAATTGTCATATTAGAATTTCATAGGGCCACATAAATAAGGCTCAAATACCCGGCGGAGATTTGATGAAATCTTGTTGCATCCCTACCTTCTTAGAAATCTCCAATTCAGTCCCTCACTTAGGCTGGCGTCAGTTAAATATAACTGACACGTCTATACTGCTAACATGTCACTTAGGCCCACTTAAATTTAAATTTTTGAGACGAAAATACCCTGAGTAACACACCAACTTCATTTTTTATTTGAAAAGTCAGAAAAGTTAAACATAAAATACCTTTTTTTTATCTCTTTCTTTCATCAAACAACATTCAAGATCAAATTCATTTCGTCAAAACAGTATATCATCACGATCTCAAACAGATGAACCAAAATCTGGAATAATAGATGCAACTTCAAACCATATTATTTCAGCCCAGATCAAAAATTGAATAGTGTTCCTGTCTCAACAACTCCCTAACTAAAGCCTTTCTTCAATTTCACATCAAAGCAAACTTCAATTCCAAATCAAAGCCTTTTTTAATCCACATTTGAAACCTATTTCACTTGCATTTCGATCTCTTTTTGCACTTCCTAACCTTACTAGATGAACCAAAATCTTCACATTACTAACAAACCGACACAAAAAAGCTCTTTCATTTCTCCTACACTACTAAGCTCAGATGCAAAATGGCTTCAATGTTGTCAAGGAAAGCAAGATTTTGATCAAAAGTGGAGTTCTCCAAGACCAATGCTTTGGGTTCTTCTTGTTAAAAAAGGGAGGCTGTACGGCTGGGTTTGAAAACTTGGGTCCAGGTGGGTTCAGATTGGTGGTTTTGATGAAAATTGAAGAGGATGTTGAGCAATTGCAGCCGACGGCATGAGTTGCGACGACCTCAGATTTAATAAAACGGGTTTGGAATTACTACAATGTACGGGACTGGAGTTTGATTTGATGGTGAGCATACACAATCAAGAAAGTTCAACAAAGCAACATATTCCAAAATAAAGAACTCAGGGGCTTCTGAAATCACAGGTTCTAAAGACAATTTGGATTCGATAAATTTTGTTGATTTGGGATTTTGTTTGTGGTTAAAATTGCAGAGATTTAATAACATTAGTTCTAGAGGTTGAGAAAGGAGAGAGATTTAATGGTGTTAAATTGATTTGGGTTTTTGTCTTCTCAGATTTCAAGGGCTGTAATTGTCAGTTTTTAAAGTTTTTTAGTGGATTTAAGGATATCCCTAATGTAATACTATTTCACTAAATTTGGTGTAATTTTTACACCAATTATTTTCCAATGTGTCACCAAATCTGTCACCAAAAATGATGCCATGAACAGTAGGACGCCAAAGATGGTGTGTCACTGTTCATGGCACCAAATTGTTGAGGTTGTCTCTTTTTTTTTTTATTAATAACAAAACATTATTTTTTTTTATTTTTTTGTTTCTCTTGTTAAATTTTGTTTGTTATTTTTTCAACTAAATTATTATAAATTGGCTATAATATTTTTTATTCCTTGTTTATTTTAGTATTATATATTATATTTTTAATTTTTTAAATAAAAATCTATTTATAATGTAATTTGAATATAATTAATGATATGTATTTTAATAATTTTAAATTTGACAACATTTTAAAGTTCCAAAAATATTGTATAAACAATAATCGATATTTATAAATTTATTTAATTGCATATTTAACATATTAAAATAAAAAAATGAGAGAATATTCTATGAAATATTTTTTTAGTGTAAGATTTGATATAATGGATTAGAGATAAAATAGTAGTTAGTATTGAAAATACATTATTTTAGTGTAAAATTTGGTGTTAAACATTGGAGATGACGAGAGAATGAGATCAAGAAGAGACAAGTGCGTCAAACAAATATGTAGAAAAGAGAGAGAGATGGGGAGAGGCGATGACATGCGAGACAAAGGAGGAGAGAGTCTCCGACATATAAAGGACAAAATTGACATTTCAACTTCTCCTTTACATTTAACTGATGGTAGACCAAATGAGGGACCGAATCAGAGATTTATTAAAAACCAGGGATGCGAGGAAAGATTTCATCTAACCTCAAGGACCCCCGTTATTTGATCCCATAAATAATATGAAAGCAAGAATAGGTCCTATAAGACACCAATCTGCATGTATGTGTTTTTTTTTTGGTAATTAAAACTACATATGCTGATATGCAGGACATAAACTTATTGCTATTCAAGGAAGGAATTGACTGAACATTCTGCTATTATTGCATAAAGTTCTAATAAATATGATAGTTAAAGATTGAAAAGTTGGAAGCAGAGAGATCGGCTCCCCTTCCCTTTACTTTGTTTTTCCGATGATCCTCTTCTATTTACCATACTATCATAGAAATTTTTACTTATTCTTGGTGCATATTCTCATACGTATATCAAGTAAATTAACAAATGATATGTATTACTTATTAATTTATTTGGTATATATGTTGGGTTATGTATTAAGAGTAAACAAAAATTTTATATTGATCATATACATTCCAAATTGCTTCTTATCATGAATTTTATAAACACAGTTAAAAAAAATACATAAATTTTATAAAATTACAAAATAATGACTAGTGATAGACGTGAAATTAACAGACATTAATTATATGAATTTTATAAACTCAGTTATGCAAATTATGTGTGTGCGCGAATTGTACATGAAATAAGCAAATGATAATGGATAAGACAACTTGAAATTATCACTTGTTTGACTGATCCATTTTGGACAATTTTTTTCCCAGTATTTTGTCAACTATAATTTTAAGAATGAATATATTGAAAGTGATAGCAAATCAAACAGAATGAATCAATCATTTTTTATAACTTCAATTGATTTAATTGTTAAGTTGGATACAATTTTTTTGAAAAATAATATTAAGCTAATCCATTGCATTTGTAGATTTAGTATGATAAGATCATCCTTGCTATCAGAGAAAAAAAAAGTCATATATAACTGTTATTCTGTTGATGGGAAATTATCACTGACTTACTGAACCAATAATCAAAGTGGAAGAACGTGAGTTAAGAGTGTCAAACTTCACATAATGAATCTCAAAATCAACAATTATTGATAGCAACATATTATTAAACAAGTCATATAACTGTTATTCTGTTAAATGGGAAATTATCACTTACTTAGTGAAAAATATTCAAAGTGGAAGAACATGAATTACGACTATAAAACTACACAAAATGGATCTCAAAATCACACAATTATTGATGGCAACATAGAAGACATAAATGAAACAACGCTTTCGATCATTTTTGAAAACAAAAGGAGATAGAAAAACGATAGGTTCCAAGTAATTGAAAGAAAGTTTGGACGATATAACATATCTTTAAAATCGATCCAAAAGCCAGATGCCTCTTGTAGAGCCCAAGACTGTGTAACCCCCCAAAGAAGGTCAATAATAATAAATAAACAAAAAGTGAGTGTTGTTTTAGATACCCTTGAAGAGAAGGCAAAGCAAAGAATGGCATAAACAAATAAGAAGGCATTGATCGGAATCTGAAAAGGCCAACATGGGTATCTTGAGACTTGAATTGTATGCAAAGAAAGCAACGTCATCCTCATCCACTTGGTTTTTTTCCATTCAACCTTCTTCGTCAGGACTCAGGTGTAGACCCAAAGTCGTGCCAACTTGCTTGGCAACTTGCAAAGGACATTTTAATACACTATATCTTATCGAACCAACCCCATCAAATCTTACCCACTTGCACCCCAAGCTTCTTACATTTAAAAACATAAACAAAAATTAGATTCTACCTTTATTTTTGCGTAAATTAAGGAAATTATCAAAACAAGGCAAGGGCCTTCTAGAAATATTTCTCCTTGTAGTCACAATATTTAATTTGCCTTCGACCTAATTTGTTGTTGCATTTACATATTTTCACTGCTAGTCTTGATTAATTTCTTGTTGTTATTTGTAATTAACAAAATGTAGTAGAGTAATTTTTTATAAAACCTTGAGTGGGATGGTTATCCATCAATGGTAGAGGGCGGATTCTGTTTGGTTACAAGTCAAGATTACTCATCCAACGGTCTAGAGGAATAAAAACTTTAAGCTAATGACTTTAAAAACAAAATTATTAAAATCAAGTACGAGACATTAAGTCTCACTTCATTTTATAATTTGTGTTTCTCTGATTACTCTCTTTCAATTTGAACAATTGAGAACCAACATACAAAAAAATTACGCTTTGAGGGTTTTGATCCATGCCGGTACATTAATATATTTCCCACTTTAATAATTAATGGACGTTTTTTTTTAATTGTGGCATTGGCTAGTCAACATTTGGCAACAAAAATTCAGTAAAAACATATTATATCATTACACATGTAGTCATGTATTAAGCTGTGTTATGTAGTTTTTTTAAGACATTCCCAACAGACTTCTATATCTCTTTTATCAAAATATTATATTTTATCTTATTATTCATCTCGAATTTTAAATCCAACTTTATTTTTATTATAATCTAACTCACTTTTTTAATATTTTATTAATAAAATAACTAACAATTTTAATAAATTTATAATTCCTCACCAAATTTAAAAAATTATTATTCACTCTCTAATACTATTCATCAACTTTATCAATAAAAAATTCACTTTATAATATTTTCTCTCTTCAATGTGCAAATTTTAAGTAAAATTAACACTTAACAAAAATTAAATAATATATTTTAATTTTTTAAAATAGAGATGCTGTTAATCATGCTTTAATGGATTAATATATGCTCTTGGAGCATATAATTGGTACAACTATCATTATTTAAAACATATATTTAACCCAATATGTGGGGAAGAACCAAACAGGCTTTTTCAGTTTTAGTCTAGATGAGATGACTCAGCTTTAGGCGTTCTTCTGCTAGAAAAACTAAAATAAAATTAAATAATGGAAGGGGACAAGACTTCGGACCTACCCTTTCAAAGCTGGGAAATTAAAAAAGATGGAAGATAGAATAGAAAATGGAAAGGAAAGAGGAGGTGCAAATGCACCAAGAAGCTTGGAATTGGCGTGGTTCCCTAGACTCAATGAAAGACAACGGTGGTGTAATCCGCGTCAGACCTTCTTTGTTTCGTCTCTCTTCAGAATATTGCCAGGCCACCGCTTCCTTTTTTATTCCTCTCATCTTGGTTTTTTATTTTCTCTTGGGACCCTCTTTATTAGCCCCTAAAACCCACATATTATTTAATTTGTACTTCATCAAATTCATTCCTTCTAACAATTTGAGCCACACAATCTTTCAGTATTAAAGTAATTTAAATAAATTGCAAATGGTATTAGAGCTAACCTTGTTTTAATTGCAAAATTTTCGTTGAACATTCTATGATATTAATAAAGAGTAAACAGGTTGACTCAACCCTTTTTTTAATAATTATTGTCTATAAAATTTTAACTTAGAAGTTGACGTACGAGTTTTTGTCAATGAGAGTAAGCAAATTGACCTAATTCTTCTCGCAATGCTCTGGTATGGTAAAGAATAAGGAGAATGATCTAACCATCAATGATAAGAACATTATGAGTTCAAATGGAAGAGAACGTGATCAAAACAAATGTGTTATTTTGAATCAAAGTCGCTGATAATTAAAATATAAAGTTCATAAAACATGAATTTATAACGGAAGTAGGATTTCGTAAAACACGAATCAACGAAACCCATTATCAAACGTATTGTGTATCCATTAATGTATTTTCCATTTCTATATTTTCTTCCTTTAATGAATACTGCTTAACAAATTACAGAATAAAACTGACTTATTTCAAAAAAAATAAAATAAAACCGACCATTTTGATGAAAGGATGATTCATGTATGTGCATGCACGACGGCGGTCGGTTTGATTTTAATTAGAGATGGATAAAATATGAGATAAAATTGTTAGAAAATGAATCTGCGCCCACCCATAACTCGAATTGGAATGAGTATCCAATTAAGTTGACCATTAAATGAGTTTTAGTTAACACATTTTTACTTGAGTTTAGAGATTAACTCCTAATTAATTTGTACCAATGTCATCCTTTTGGCATTTTTTCAATCGCTACTGACAAGTTGTCATATGGACTTGTAACGTAACTAATTTAGTGTGACAAATAACGATAAAAACATAAACACATTGACATCAGGCTATTTTTGAAAACAAAACTTGAAGTTTAAGATTTCTATAACCATTATTTAAAGTACATACTATTTTTGACACAAATCCTAAAGGTTAAGTTATTTTAATTTTTTTTCTCTTAAAAACTTTTGTTTCTTGCATTTTTATGTCACCAATTAGACACTAATATAGTTATTATTTACGTTAATTTGCTAATTAAATATGACACGTGGTATGCTCTTGTTTTCCTTTTGTTTTAACTGTAACACGATAATAATTACACTATTTTATGCTGATCCAGCTAAAACGTTACATAGACGTCGTCTATTATATTTACATTGAAGCATTAACAAAAAATAAAAGGGGATATACTTTAACATATGACACAATTTAAAAAATTTAAATTAATGTATTGAAATTATAAGTTTGAAATATTGTCCCGTCAATAGAAAAATAACTAAAGTTTGGTGGATGAGATCCACCATATGTGAAGTGAAATATCTAGTTCCTATAAACTATAAAGAAAGGTCTAGTGGTCCAACATAAGTGAAGTGGTAAGTCGTTAGGTGGACTTTTAAAAAATTGAATAAGATATCACAGAGGAAGATGGTACCAGTAGAGGTGACAATAGCAGAGAAAGTTAATTACATAGGTCGCAATAATTAAACTCTCAATTTTGGCATATGTGACTCCATGTCTTGTAATTTTCAGCGTGTAATAATATAAATATATATTTTTTAATGTGTCATATTTTGGAATGTTAATTTTAGAAATACCACATTTTATTCCTTAAAACGCATTTTCTCGTCTAAATCTAAAATCTTTCCACTCAAAATCTCATTTTTCTCTCTTCTTTCTATCTGCTCTCTTTGTTTCTCTCTCTCCTTCCGTCGACTTCTCCTCCATCGCCACCAACACTCCACAGTCTCTATGTCATATCCTTTTCTCCTTGTCTTTGTCTTCTCCTCCACAGTCGTCAGAGATGTTAAATCGATGATAGAAAGAGTGTGATTTATCTGCAAGGTTCGAGAGAGAGAACTCTCATGAAGAGAGAGAAGTCGATATCAACATTGAAATCACAAATCTCCACAAAATTAGATTGTTTTAGGTTAATGGCGGCATCGATATGGAATGGCCACTTGGATCTATGATGGAGAAGCTTTGCAATGGTGGTGGCATTGTGAATGGTTGCTTTGGCGAATTGTGAGAACGGCGCCAGGTTGAATGACAATGCTCAAGAGGGATGGGTGACGACTAAGGTTTCGAAACCCTTGTTGATGCTTTATTCTATTTTAAACCAATTGAAATCATCTGTGTTCACTTGTGTACACCGATGTACATTTATATACACATGTGTACATTATATCTTGTACACCTGTGTATATCAGTATATATTTTTGTACACTATTGTACACTTTCTACAAAATTAAATTTTTTGAATTTTTTTAAAGTCAATTTAAAAAAAATACTTCAATTTCTTGTGAATTCTCATAAAGTGGCATTTTTAATATAAATTTAACATTTTGTAGCAGTTTTATATCTAAAATCTAGCGATCAGATTTTTCAAATTTGGCGTTTAATTTATTATAGAAGTGTAATTATCACTAGTAGATACCCAACAAGTGGGGAGGAGGTACCAACATATTGGCAGCCAAATGGCAGAGAGAAGGTTCCCTGTGTCCCACCCTCTAAATGCGGCAAGACGCAGCACTTCACAACCAAACCCCTTTAGACTCTTCCCACTCTTTTTCTCTTCACTATTTATTATTTTTAATATTTAGGAATGTATAACAAAAAAAATTACCATTACATGATGGGTTTATAAATTTTTAATAAAAACAAATAAAATAACTTATTATTTAATTTCTTATATTTTATCTTCTACATAAAAAAATTGTTCATTTAACAAATATTTATATGTTTCATGACTTGTTTTAATAAGTCATTTTATATGATTCTACAGCTTTTATTGTAGGTATTGATTCTAATACCAATGAAATTAAAATAGATTTTGTATTTTACGTATTTTTTTCTCAAAAAACATGTATTTTATTTAAATTTTTATTATTTACTGATACATTATATTCATTATATAATTCTATTAAATGAATGAAATGTAAAATTAAAATATTATATAAAGTAGAGGGACATAAAAATACTTATAAGCATATATACATGGGGAAGTAAGTTTTTTCAACTTACACCACATTTTCATTATCTATTTTTTAAAATTTAATGACTTATAGTTTGTTAATAATAGTGGATAATAACTATAATTCATTAAATCTAAAACAATGAATGACGAATATGTGTTGTAAGTTAAAAAAATTTACACCTAGCATAAGTAAATCTCTCCCCTATATATATAATTAATCTAACAAAAATATTAAAAGTGATATTTATTTAGTTAATATGATATAGACATATTTAGTATTTATACATATGAAATAAAAAAAAGTGGTAATCTCTTTTTTTTTTGACCAGCAGAAAAATATTTAATGTAAATTATTAATTTTTGAAAGAAGAGGGATGATGTGGAACCCACCACTCCCCAAGACAGAGGAGATAAAATGGCTTATTGAAAACAAATGGAGAGAAAAAGCAGCGAGAAATAGAAAAGAGAGAGACCCGAAAACGTCCATAGAGTACAACCATTTTGTGGGTCCCACTCCCACCACAGCACAAAAAATAGAGTATAAAAAAAAAGAAAAGACAGACGCAAGAAAAAGTTATCCCAAACAGAAGATTAGAAGAAGCGAAGGGCAGTAGGAGCATTGTGGGAGACTCCCTTGATTCTTTCTCCACAACAAAGACTGCCTCTTTGCCCTCTCCAAAAGCCGCCTCTTCTTCTTCCTCCGCTCCGCTCCCCACCCATCTCTATTGTGCCAACCTGTACTAAGCCTCCTCCTTCCTCCTCTCTCCCCTCCTTTTGGAATGTATTTTTCTTGTTTTTAGCTCTTTTTATATACACTTCTCTTCTTCTTTCTTGTGGATAAGCATGGACCATAATTAATTAACATCTTATACTTCTAATGTCCTATCCTATCACCAACCCTCCTTCATTCTGCATTATTTCCTTCTCTTGCTTGAATATTTAGCTTATCCGCTATAATTAATTAACGGAATTTCTCTCGTCCTGCTTATCTGTGAACTCTTAATATACAAGAATTTTTTGTAATACATTATTACAAATATTTAGGTTCCCAATTTGTTTTTTGGAAAAGAAATTTACTTCCAATAATTCTTTTGATATTCACGATAACTTAATGAATGACTTGATTTAGTTCTTGATAGACATAATGAAGTGCAAAGACGTCACTTTTATTGTAGTTCTTGAAAGTTGAAAGCATGGAGTGAGTCCTAGTGTGACTCATCTACCCAGAATCGAAGTACGACATGAGAAAAACATGAAGCAAAACCAAACCCATCCAGCTTTACGTGCGTATACACGATGGATACTGATGAAATTGAAACTTAGTACTATACGAAATTTATAAGAAAAAAAGAAATTGCTTTGATTTATTTTTAGTGTGATACACATCTCACTAGACACATAAATAACAAAAATTAGAAAGCAAAAATCACCGGCAAACTCATTTTTCTCTTTACGGTTTGAGAAATCCTTTACCGCCGACTTTACGAAAACAAAACTCGCCGGAAAAATCAATTCCGGGGAAACATTAATCAGAAAAAGAGAAAAATTTTACACTAAAATGACACAAATCCTGTCGTGTCACAAAAATTAAACACCGAGACAACCCCTCTTCTCTTCCACCTCTCTAAACAAACAGATTGAGAAGCCTTGTCTCTCCTCCACTCCCGTACTGATCTCCACCGCTTTCGAAGCATGCTGCGGCGGTCGTCACTGACTCCTCCGAGTTCATTGACGGAGTTCCAGGGCGCCGGAGTTCCGGTTTACGCTGTGAAGCTTTCGGAGAGACGCTCGGCGTTAGGCAGATATCCAGATCGTTCGTTTGGAGTTTCGCCGTAGAAACTGGTTCCTCGAAACGCTTCCGCTTCGGAGACACTTTAGATCTCGAACTGGAGAATCTAGAGTGGTGATTAGGGCTCGGATCATGAAGTTTCCACATGTCCGCACAGGTAACCTCTGCCTCAGAAGCTTCCTCATCGGAAGGAGACGATCCAACGCCAGAGAGAAGCTCGGGCAGCGGCCGTAAGGTTCCGCCGCGCAGGACGGTTTCCACGGCGGCCTGGGAAACGTGCCAGTTACCAGTCCACAAGAGGCCAACGGCACCGTTTACAGGATTGACGGTTCTTCCACAAGCTTCGAAAAGCAAAGATTGAAACAAAGCTGAAAAGAAAACGATTCAGGCACATGTGTTAGTCACTAAAACGGTAAATAAAGTTAAAGAGCAGTAGTATTTAATGCAAAAAAAGGGGAAACAAACGAACCAGGGCGCTGGGATTCGGGGACGGCGGAGATGAAAGACATAAGGCCGGCGCGGCCGAAAAACTTGGCCACAAAAACGGTGGCGTGGCCTTGAGCCTCTGGGCTTTCAATCCACTGGAAGCACGGGCGAAGAATGCAAGTCTTACTGCATCCCTTGCGAAGAACCCTGCAACCGTTGCAACTCATTCTTGTCTATTCCTTGCTCGCAGCAGTAACAAACATGAAAACACGTTGACGAAAACAAAAATTGAATGAATTGGAAGTGGGTTAGGTCATCTCCAACTCACCCCTATTTATAGAGAAAAACTCTATTTTTGAAGTTAAATTCACTCAAACCCACCTCTATTCTCACCTCTATTTTTTTAGTTTGTTACAATATATCTCTAAATTTAGAGGTGTATTATAACAACTCTATTTTTTACTCTATTTTTTTACCTTCATGTATGTATATATTCAATTTTAGTATTTGTGTTTC
Organism: Flueggea neowawraea; assembly: GCA_948243855.1. Lineage (NCBI taxonomy): Eukaryota > Viridiplantae > Streptophyta > Magnoliopsida > Malpighiales > Phyllanthaceae > Flueggea > Flueggea neowawraea. The sequence continues at coordinate 378 of CAODLS010977562.1, read as the reverse complement.
ATATATTTTTATTTTATGGTATCAACTTTTCAATGTATAAACACATTATTATAAAATTTATGATTTAAATATAATATTAATTAATTCAAATATTTTAATATGAATTTAATATCAAATAATTAATTTTTTGTTATATAGAGGGAGGGGGAGAGAGAGGGAGAAATTAATAGTTTAAATATATTATTAATTAATTCAACTCATCTCTATTTTTTATTTCCTTTTTTTATTTTATGTAATGGTTGTTTGTTTATTTTTTATTATTAATTTTTAAATAAAATAAATTTTACGATTAATCTTATTTAATAAATAATGAAAAAAATTAAGTTTATGTTTAATTTGTGAAAAAATAATGATAGAAAATAAAATTAGAAAAAATAT
>CAODLS010977483.1:0-35711 GCA_948243855.1 Flueggea neowawraea | reverse complement strand
GATGCATCGAGAGTTGGCCTAGGTTGTGTATTGATGCAACATGGTAAAGTAATCCCCTATGTATCGAGACAACTAAAGAGGCATGAACAGAACTACCCGACACATGATTTAGAGTTAGTAACAGTAATGTTCGCACTCAAGATTTGGAGGCATTACCTGTATGGAGAGACTTTTGAGATCTTCACGGATTATAAAAATCTAAAGTACATCTTCGGGCAGAGAGACCTGAATTTGAGTCAGAGATGTTGGCTAGAGTTGCTGAAGGATTTTGATTGCACTATACCATACCATATTGGCAAGGCTAATATCGTTGCCGATGCTCTGAGTAGAAAGTCGGTGGGTAGCTTAGCTCATATCTCTGTTGAGAGACGTCCTGCAGTGTCTGAATGGCAAAGTCTGATGGAGCCTGGAGTTGAGTTACAGTTTGATGATTCAGGGACCTTGCTTGGCCATATTGAGACAAGGCATATTCTGCTAGATTAGATCTGAGAAGCTCAGAAGGAGTATCCTGAGATGCAAAGTTTGATCAATAAAGTGAGATCATCTAATGTACCAGGGTTTAGTGTGGATGACTCTAGAGTCCTTTGGTTTGGACTGAAATTGTGTGTACCATCTTCTGATGGGTTGATCGAGGAGATTATGACTGAGGGTCATAACTCCACATATTCTGTACACCCGGGGTACGTTAAGATGTATCGGGATTTTTAAGAGTCCTATTGGTGGCCATGGATGAAGAAGGACATCAGTGATTTTGTTAGTCGATGCTTGACGTGTCAACAAGTTAAGTTCGAGCCTCAGCATCCTTCTGGTCTGATGTGGCAGTTACCACTCTCGGAGTGGAAATGTGATCTCATCAATATGGACTTTGTGGTTGGGCTACCGAGGACATCTACGGGATATGATTCCATCTGGGTCATCGTTGATCAATTGACCAAGTCAGCACATTTTCTCCCTGTTAAGACGATATATGGAGGGCACGCCTAGCGAAGTTATATGTTGACAAGATCTTATGTTTGTATGGTGTGCCAGTCTCTATCGTGTCGGACAGAAGACCTTAGTTCACTTCACAATTTTGGCATAAACTGCAAGAAGAGTTAGGTACTCAATTGGATTTTAGTACTGTTCTTCATCCGCAGACTGATGGTCAGTCCGATCGCATGATTCAGACATTGGAGGATATGTTGAGAGCGTGTATTGTGGATTTCACAGGGAGTTGTGATTCTCATTTGCCTCTAGTAGAGTTTGCATACAAAAACTTGTACCATTCGAGTATCAGGATGGCACCATGCGAGGCTATGTATGGCAGGAAGTATAGACCTCTGTTGTGTTGGGCTGAAACATATGAGAGGGAGCCACTGGGGCAAGATCTTATCTTAGAGACTACTGAGAAAGTCAGGTTGATCCAACAGAGGATCCAGACTGCTCACAGTAGTCAAAAGAGTTACGCTGACCCAAAGCGTAAACATTTGGAGTTTGCAGTTGGTGACCATGTATTTCTCAAAGTATCGCCAATGAAGGATGTTATGAGATTTAGGAAGAATGACAAGTTGAGCCTGAGGTACATTGGTCCATTTGAGATTTTCGACCGAGTAGGGGTCGTGGCTTATGAGTTGGCTCTACCGCCTCAGTTTTCTTCTGTTCATCTGGTGTTCCATGTATTGCTTCTACGAAAGTATGTCTCTGATCCGTCGCATATTCTAGAACCACAGTCGATCAAGGTTAAACCCGATTTGTCTTATGACGAGACTCCAATTCGGATTGTTGACCGGTAGGTCAAAAGACTCCAGAATAAGGAGATTGTTTCGGTGAAAGTGATTTGGAGACATCACTCGGTAGAGGAGGCTACTTGGGAGGCCGATGATGAGATGCAGCATAGATATCAGCAATTGTTTGGCTCTGCAGATCTGTAGGTTAGTATCCTTTGTCTCTATCTCTGTGCATGGATATTGTATTTTTGTTCTGCATACTCGGTTCATTTTTTGCATAGGTAGGATCGAGTAAGTTAGATACTCGATGATGTGTCCATAGAGTCCTGAGGATGGGATTAGTCCACGTACTCTAGCAAGATATACCTCGTCAGACTACAATAGAATAGTACGTGGACTCCTACCACTAGAAGAAATAGCTCACATGTCTTTGTGCTAGACACACGGGTTACCACTTACCCTGGTAATTAGGCCTTCACATTGGTAGATCAAATGTTATGTTTACCCCTGTAACAAAGGTGCACCAAGTTAGAATAACTAAATTAATTAAATATTTATGGAAATTAAATATGAATAGCAGACAAGCAATAGTGGATGCAGAAACCAAAGAACAAACTCCCATTGTCCTAATATTTTAAATGGCCATATACGTCACAGCCATACAAACAGATAAGAATGTGAAATAGACGAAATAATCAACAAGTCTATCTTATTCTAATAAATACAGACTATAATAAACACAATAATTAAATAATTAAACAAAAATAAAATAAAGTAGAATACCATAAATAACTAATTCAGATGTCAGACGTATAGAAGCAGAAAACATATGAGGCATACAGAGATTTATCAAATATAACTTAACCGACCAAACCCAAAGAGATATATAATTTATATAATATAGTCTCCTAATTACAGTAAATGTATATACAAATATTTAAAAATAAATTTTCTTATCACGAATTTCATATAAGTCAGGTTTTAGGATTATTGAACCATTATTATTCTAGATTACATGTAAAGGTCGAAACACAACAAAAACGTATAATTTTAGAAGACACAGTCTATGTGTCTGAATCTGTCATCTCACTTAGCTTGGATATCCAAGCTGAATGATCCAGTCACACTCTACTAGTGGCTAGCTGGTCTCGTTGACCGATACACGAAGCTGAAACAGTTGTCAAAGCAGAATCAAAGATATGAGACTGGTACTGTGGCGGTACAAAAAATGTATGTAATGCAAATGTATGACTTATGCCCAAAACTATGCCAAAAACCTATTTCGATAGAAGATCTATCGCTCTCACCTCAAAATTTGAACATCTCGTAAAATTACAGGTCAAACCTTGTTTTCCTAAAAATTATAATTTTAGTCATTGCTTCAAAAAAATTACCAAGATCACCCATAAGGTCATAAAAACTGACACCCAACATTTCGAACCACTTAAATCATCACACAATCATTTTTATTCATAAAAATCATTCATCACTTTCACCAAATAAACAATAAATCTTCAAAACCCAAATTAATTCCTCCAACTAAATCCCTACAATCACCAACCTTCCTTAATTTCTAAAACCCAACATAAATCCATTCAAGTCTTGGTACAATCCATCAAGATCCATAAAAAACTAACTAGAATTCATCATCAGTCCAACTAATTTTTCCATTCAAAATTTGGACATAACCAAGACCCATTCAAGAACAACTCAAAACTACAAAACCCAAGTTCAATCCATATATCCTAACCTCATTCAAGCATAATCCATCAATATTTAACTCACATTTTAACAATTTCATGCTCAAAATTGAAAACCTAACTAACGCAACACTTAACACTACACTTAAGCAATTCTAAGTCAAACCCATGCTAAATCCATGCATTTTCAACCCTAATCTAACATAATCCATCATTTATCAACACCCATTCCATCATTTTCTTGCTCAAAACCAAAACCCTAGAGACACAAGCCCAATAAAACCCACATGAATTTCATGAAAAGGAAGAAAGAATGAAAGAATCTTACCTCCAATTCATGCAAGAAACAGAAGAGAAGTAAAGAGAGGAGGAAATGGACAAATTTGAGAGAGAGTGGGTGTGGTGTGAACAACTGTGTTGAGAGTGAAAAATGAATGAAGAAAGTCGTGTTTTGGGTGTTCTAAAAGGAAAGAATGCAAAACACTACGTTTTGGAATGGTAATATGTGTTTTTAGCAAGACATGGGCTGAGACACACCCGTGTCATGCTTAGAATTTCAAAACTGTGAGGAATATGGCCTTCTTGCAAGACACAGTCATGAACATAAAGACACGGGCACGACATTGTGACCTTGTAATTGCCACGACTAAGACACGATTTTGATTAGTCAAGACACAGATGGATCGCACGTCCATGTCTTAGGTCGTGTGGTCATTAAAGGTGATGTTTCGTGTTCGAAAACACTTCGCTCGATTGCACAATCACCAAACATGATTAAGGGACCTCAAATCAACTTAAAAACATCATTATTCATCATCCAAAACACAAATCTAAGGAATCAAACGATGAATCATGATCAAATGGAAAACCAAAACGCAATAGAAATGCAAGCGAAACATGCAAGATGTTACACTCATGGAGAAGCTCGATCTCTACCACCTTCTTTTCTTTGATCTTCGTCACCTCGTTTGATCTGGCCATGGCGTTTGAGGACGATTTATGTGGAAATCATCATGGTGTGGTCGAAAGGCCAGTTGGCTAGAAAGCTAAGGCGTGGTGTGTGGCGCAACACAAGATAGCGACGACTAGGTTGTTGGAAACCTTAGCTCTCTGATTCTGTGTTGATGTTGAATGCAAATTACTATTTTAGTCCATGAATTTCTTTTTTCTTTTGTATGAAATTGCACATTAGACACTAATTTTGTAAAAAACACCTTGAACACTCTTTTTATTCTTTTGTAGACTTTAATTTAATGATGTGTTTGTTGTGTTTACCTTTCGTAGACCATTGGAGACTTTTTTTAAAACTATTGTAGACTTTTTATAGACCACTGAAGACGTTAGAAGACTATTTTAGATCTTTTGTAGACCATTGAAGACTTTTATACAGTTCTGTAACCAAATTAATCATCATTAATTAAATTAAAATTTATAAATATTGTATACACCGAATACATATATATATACAAAAATTAGTTTAATAAAATTGTGATATTTTCTATAGAACTTTGGCGAATCTCTGAAATTTTCAAAAAAAATATTACACCGAAAATTGATCAAATTAAATCTCGTATAAAATAAATTATGAACCCTTTTGAAGACATCTGCAGACCTTCTGAAAACCTCTGGAGACCCTCTAAAAACCCTCTAGAGACCTTCGGAAGACTTTTAGAGACCTTTTGAAGACCTCTGAAAACCCTCCGGAGACCTTTTGAAGATCTTTAGAAACCTTTTGAAAACCTCTAGAGACCCTCTACCTTTGGAGACCCTCTGAAGACTTTTTAAAGACCTCTGGAGACCCTCTAAAAACTTTTGAAGACTTATAGAAACCCTCTGATGACATTCTAAAGACCTTCTAAAAAATCATATATATATATATATATATATATTTGTTGAAATTCATTTTTTGGCAAAAAAATATCATGAATATGGCATTTGTCAAATCAATTTTTTTTTCTGACATTTTTTTAAAATTGGTGTTTTTGAAAAATAATATTTTATTTTGTTATAAAAGTGTGATTTTCCCATATATTTGTCGAAAAAATATTACCTCAAATTTTTATTCCTAATATACCCATTAGAAATATATTCAATAGTTAAAAAGTTTAATACAAACTCATTTAATATAATTGAAGTTTATGATGCATCATTAATGCATTTACATTCATATTTGGATTGATGCATGCATGGCATTAAATACTTAATATCTAATAATTTTTATTTTTCTAAAAAACTTTTTCTCCATTTAACTTAAGGATAATATGGAGTTTTTGATTTTTATACCCTTATTGATCCGGATCAAATTGATCCATTTAGCATTACTCTATCTGGGTTCCGTTCAAGCTAGTATGATTGATCAAGTCAAGTGTTAATGGAGATTTGAAATCCGGGTGAGTAGTATGATATAATGAATGCATGCTATCGTAAAGCCTATTTGTATTCTCGTTATTCGCTTTTCAAAGGGATGGTTGCCTTATATTTGTATTATTTGAAAAATGTGTGCCAATTGTACGTAATTGGATGTTGTTGCTAAACTTGGTAATGACTTGAAATTCAGTGTTGAAATCAGAATGCTACTGTATCTTTCGAAGCTGTTCTCACTTGCGGGTTGTTTAGTGAATCGAGTTCTTAGAATAATTATGGCTTAATATTCTTTATTTTAGTACTTATATTGAAATGAGATGCACTTAATACGTGAACTAGGAAATTAAATTTACAAATCGTTTTGAGATTTGTGAAGTATATGTTGACCAAGCAAGATAAATGAAGTGAATTGATCATACAAGCTCAGAACTTCAACGTCATAATTCAAAATTAACTTACGAGTCTGTATAATTTGGTTGAGATTTATTAGAATTTATTTCGGACTATTTGGTTGATTGTTGTACTGAATTAATAAATGTATAGAATTTGAAAATTTAACTATCAAGATCGGTGATAGCTCGTCCAGACATACACATACACGAGAAGTAGAATGAGCCATAATCCAATAAGAAGTTACTCGTGTGGATTGGCCATTCGTATGCAAAATTAGTAATGGGATTCACTTGGGATAATTTTTTTCTATAACCTTTGGTTATAGGAACTCCTACAAACTTTCCTAATTAAGGTACAATATTTCTTGTTGGATGTATAATAATAAAAAAAAATATTACAATTTCCTTTTAAGGGTGTAATAATATTTTTAAATTTATTTTAAATCAGGAAACATTGCACTCAACAAGGAATGTTACATCTTAATTAGAAAAGATTGTAAGAGTTTCTACAACTTTTAGTTGTACAAAAAAATTATACATTCACCTCTTAAGCAATTGCAGAACCGAGTCTTCACTATCTTTATTGCAGAAAAAAACACTCTTTACAGAAGTAGTTGCCACTGGTAAACTAAAGGATACAGTTTATCGGTCTTCGTTTCAACTAGCTTTTTAGCTACGTTGCAAATCCCTTTAAGTCCACAAGATTTTTCATTGGATCTCACATCAACAATATAATTCTCATATTGATCTTCAAGTTTAGCAAGATCCACATTAGAAAAATCTGATCACTAAAATATGGCAAGATGGATGAGATTCTGAACGTCAAAAACTTGAAAAGAATCAGTAGGATTTAAACAAGCCTCACAAAGAAGAATCTCATTGTTCACCTCCGTGAAGTGATTCTTCAGCTCTTGAAGTTGCATACCAAGTATAATATAAAATAACCAAACTTGGTAATGATACAAATTTGTCACCTGTTGAGCATTTATTCTTGGCCTTCCTGGAATAACAAACATATCATTCATACTTGGCACATTAATACAATGAACTTCACAAAAGAAGATACTTCAGAGAGTAAAGACGTGCATCCATTATCTCTCATTATTTGAAGCTGCTTCTTTTACACACTAACTTCCTCCATTCCATTGATCATGTCTTGATATTTTCTTTGCAATGCTTGAGATAAGTCATTTGTAACCCTCAATACCTTTTTTATCAAATGCAAGTTAAAACAAACTCAAAAGACTGTATTATAGAAACAAGGGCATAAACTTCACCTATTTGCTCTGGTTTTTGACCTTCATTCTCGACCATCTCAAGCACACCAATTACAGATGCAAACATGACAATAATGTTCACCAATGATCCATGATGAGAACCCCATCGAGTGTAACTGCTCTTTGAAGCGAAACTTCTTGGTTTAACTCCTTAACACTATGAATTTCACCATTTTGATTGCGTTGCTTTTCACGAAGAAGATATTTTCTTGGGAAAATTACATTAGAGTCCCTGTGTTTTTCTATAATCCTCAATTGCGTCCCCAAAGTTTGAAAAGACTGTTATTGCATCTCTATTCTTAAATACAGTCTGCCAGAATTTAACAAAAACTCAGCCATAACAAACAGGACAACGTTTATTAAACGCTTTCTTTTGTCATGTTAGTTCTAGCTGAATTCTGACTGAATTCTAATTGATTGTATTTAAAAGTAAGGATGCAACAACAATCTTTTCAAACCTTAAGAACACAATTACAGATTATAAAAGAACACAGGAATGCTAATGTAATTTTTCCTATTTTCTTTTACATAAAGCTACAACAATATTGGACATATAAGAAACTGTGTTCAACAACAACGCAATCTGAAAATGATTTTTTACCATAGATGCAAGAGCTAATTGCAACTGATGAGCAAAGCAATGGACATAAAATGCGACTGAAATTATCAATACTTTCAAGCCATTAAATTCACCTTGCATGTTCTTAGCCCCATCATAACCTTGGTCGCGCAAACGAGATAAACTCAATCAATGTTTTGAAAATAGTGCCTCGAATTCGATTGTCGACTTCATTGAGAGGCTAAAGTGTCAATAACACGCATAATACCAAGAAAGCGTGAGATTGCACATCCTTTACTGATTACATATCACAACACAACTGCCCTTCGTTCTTTTACCAATATATATCAAGACTCATCAATTAAAATAGCAAACGAATCATCTTGAAGATCATTGTTGATGACATTAGTTGTTTCAATTCAAGCAGCACCACTACATCTTTTTAGATATCATGAGCAATGAGCTTAGCATTGCCTCAAGCATTTTCTAGAGCCACATTTTTATGGCTTCTTTATGAAATCGATATGTTGTTTTTGATACATAAGATTTTGGCATTTCCTCCAAGCTTCATTGTGAGCACTGTTACGGTTCCAACATGAATTTGATTTTTTTTTCTTTCTTCCAATTAGTAAAGCCTTCACTGACAAAACTATCACCATTTGCCTGCTCTCCGACAAAACTATCACTATAAAGATAGCAACATAGACAAAAGGCTGCATCTTCAGCTATACTATATTCCAACCAAAAACTGAACTCCTTAAACCAAGTAGAAACAAATTGCCTCAATATTTTTTCGATCCTTCTTTTTAGAAAATCGTGTTCATAAGGTTGACATCGACCCTTTTGCAAATAAGCTCTTTTAGTCCTTTCTTGATCATTTGGTTGACAATCTGAATTTTTTTTTACTTAATTCAGGATGTGAACCTGGATCATCCAAATCAATCTCCAAACGTGCTTGCTCAGAAGATTTCTGCTACTTTAATCTATTAATATTAATGGTTCCCTGATAATTTGCTTTCTTTTGAGAAAATTATCCATAAGTACATCACACAAAGTTATTCAACTATAAATTCACAAGAATTGTATATGGATTATTAATAACTATATAAAATCTCTAATAAGTAGTTATTCTGTAATTGTTCACATCAACAATCTCAACACAATGACGTATAAGTTCTCAACACTTGAAGTCTAACACTCTGTCTAGGAGAGATGGTCAGATTGGATTGGAAGTATTAGTAATGGATTGGATTGAGCCGGAATATAATGAAATAGATTATAAAAACTTTAACTTATTTGTAACGAATAGATCACAAAAGATCGTAAATGATAGGTTAATAAATGATTGTGTTTGTTTAGAATGGAAGTGTTATGATAAGTTGATTAATTATATTCTAAATTTGTCCCTATGATGTTAGATATTACTACATACTTTTATTTGCTTTTTCATAATTTATTTTCCTATCATACTATGAATTAATAACGAACTAACATATAAACACTTCTACATAATCCAAAAGAAAAGAAAAAGAACAAAAATAAAAAATAACTATCATATACTAAAAATTATGATGTATAAAATTATCAAAATAAATTATGAATAAAAAATATTTCGATATGTTTGATTCTATCAAAGAAATATCATAGGATAAGAAATTGGTACATTGTATTAGCAAACTAGATTATAAAACCAATAAACATATTCCAAAATAAAATAAGCCTAATGTTCGAGTTAGTATTAGAATTAATTACATGGAAGTAACGACATGTAAATTGAGAAATTTTTTGATAGATGAGTAAATTGTAAATTGGGAGTTAATCAAATTGATAGAAAAAAATGAGCCGTTATTTAAAAGCAGTTCCTCAATATTTCTAATCCCATTCAATCCATCTTGCTTGTGCGAAGCTTTATTTGTGGTGATTTGTGAGTCATCGTTGGTGCAAAGAGTATTAATTCAAGATCTTTATTTTTTATTCGCTCTGTAAGGGTATGATTGTCACAAAAATTATTTTATTTTTTTCAAAACTCTCAACCCCTGCTAACACTACAAAATAGAATGTTGAAAATCTGTTCAAATTAAATGTAAAATATAACCCTCCATAACCCCTCATAACCCTTCTCCCTTACCTTTCCATCATTCTCAAACAAGTGTAAAAAAATTAAAATCCCTTGTAACCCTTTCCTTCCCATCAAAACCTTCCTCCCAAACATAATGTAAAACTGAAGGAAAAAGGAAAGCAAAGCAAAATATCATAATAGTTAGTACAAACTTATGCAGAAATTACGAGAAGACAACATACCTTTTGACTTGAATCACGTGGTCTTTTTATTTGATTGGAAGGGAGATCTAGTTCTTGTTTTAGTAGTCTCTTCCATGTTTTGGTGTTTTCTCTATACAGGACTAGGAAGTGTGGGATTAGAAAAGAAGGGCTATGGAGAGTGTCTTGTACTCTTCTTTGTTTTTATCAAATTTTTATTAGATCTACTGTTTTTACATGTGGAGACCATTTAAGTACCAAAGTGAGATATATTTTCTTTTGTCACCTTTGTTAAGAATAGCAAGTTCATTTAGAAGAACAACTTTAATCTTTTTATTTATAATTTCTCTAATCTTATTAATTGATGGGGACAAAAGAAACTAAATTTAGGCATAGGATTTTTTTAACTTGCCCCCATGGTATTTTCTTGGCTGCGTGAAACGGCGTAAAAAGTGAAGTATAGGTGTGACCCATGCATAGGTAATAAGTAAATTGGAATAATAGTAATTTGTATGTGATAAACGTGTTAACTCGAATCCCTATTCGTTAGAAAATAGTCACTACTGTAAAAAGTTATGGTAACTGTTTACAAGATATTTTTGCAATTCCTTAAATGGTCAACAAAAAAGGAAACAAGCTTCAAGAAAGGGAACCATCCCCAGGTGAGGAATCAATTCTGACATGTTTCCTTGAAAGCAACACAAAACGGAAAGAAGATCCAGGAGAGGGGTTTTACTCAAGTTAGAATTATGGAAATGGAAGGAAACTTCCAAGGAAGGAAGGTTAATCACCAAAATCACTGGAAAAGAAATGCAAGTTAACACCTATGGTTAGGAGTTTACCACAAAAAAAAAAAAAACAAAATCACATCTGCAGTAAAGGCAATTGGCTAAAGGAGTTTGGCCTCCAAGATATAAATCTGCAAACATGGAAAGTGTAAGGGTATTGACCTCATCGAAATTTGCAGTAAATTAAGGAATTGACTCTATGATTGATGGAATGCCAAAATTGATCAATTGGCAGAAAACCTTGATGAAAACAATATAAATGGGCAAGAACAAAAGTTGGAAATGGCTCCTCAACACAACACTACCCCCTTATGGGTTTACCAAACCTCCTTAGTCATTTTTTCTATAATTTTGTTCTTCCCAATTAGCTCTCTTTTGTTCTTTCTTATATTTTTCTATTAATCTCTTGTATTTAATCATTATTTTCAATAAAATCTATCCTCATCATTGTGTTTTTAAAAATTTTCCAAAGGAGCAAAGCTTAACAACGCAATTTTAGCCAATTTAGTTACTACAATCGTTTGATTAGAAGTTAGGTAAAAACGGTGCAAATCTCTTTCTAGCTTGGGAAAACTTAAAATTCCATCATATGCCACGCATCGATTTAAAGGGTCGTATAGTCTTCCTAATCAAAACATAGGAAACAATCCTTTGGCATGCTCGATGGGATAGGTACAATGATGTTATGATGTTGTTCTATAATCAAGAGGAATATGAAGATGTTGCACCCCCTTGGGTGGAAGAGAGTGCTTTTGTAATAGCAAAGGCAATACTGCCATAAAATTACCTCGTCGTGCAAAGCTTCGAATACGGCTATGGGCTCGAGGGGAACATAGATGATATGAGCAGTAGACGTATTACCCCATAACCCCCCAAAAAAATTATTATTATGACCACCAAGACTATGATTGGCCTGAAGAATTAGTAGGCCAAAATAGCCACGAGGAATACTTTGAAAATTGTGAAGAAGGCCACCAGTTCCAATAAGACTTTGAGGAGTACATGTAGGAGGGGTATAACCCTCCAACCCCCTAAGTAGATTATTATGACGACCACCAAGACTATGGTTGGTCTGAAGAGATAGTAGGTCAAAATATCTAAGAGGAGCTCGTTGTAGGAAGCCAACAATTTATAGGCTCAGGCTATGAAGAAATGGATAAACTATGGAAGTGTTTCAAAGAAAGTATTAGGAGAAGAAGAAGGGAACTGAGAATTAAGAGGAATTTTTGGCCAACTCATTAAGTACATGGAATATGTGGTTCAAAAAGCAAAACATGTACCTCCCATTGAGAAAAACCGACTTGGGATAAGAGACACTAACTCCCCTACGAAGGTGGCAAAAAAAGAAAAAAATCAATAAACCCCCAGTAAAGGAGCAACCAATAGAAGAGTTGGCTCCAGCGGAGCAGCCACCACAAGAACGGCCTCCTCCATAGGAGCCTAATTTTGGACCTCCATGAAAAATGGAGAGGATTTTTTTTTTTGAGGAACCCCTAGACAAGGTACGATTTGTTCCTAGTTCATTTATTAAGGTTTACCTTGTTTGGGTATTACTTTTTATGTTTGCAGGAGTACACCAAATTTTGGGTACCCTAGGGAGGACTAATTCCATTTTTCCATTCAATAGAGATGACACCTTAGGAGCACATGTCCTGCCTAAGGCCGCAATCAAGATTCAATTTTCATTTACTGCAAAAATTGTGGTTTGGAAAATGCTTCAGGGTTCTACCATTAAATGAAGAAACCACAAAAATAGTAAGTTTTTGTTACAAAAGGGAACTTCACAAAACAACGCTGTTAAGAAAAGTTGGTCGTATTGTAGGCCGCTTAAACCTCCACTTGTAATTGACCCTGGTTAATTTCCTGTAGAAATAAGGTGGAGCTGGCACTACTAAAAAATGGTAATGATTCAGGTGGAACCTTTGAATAAATCCTAAGAAAACAAAAAATTAGAAAATTAAAAAAAATGCAGTAGGCTTCATGGCCACTGCAATTAATTTCTTTTCGATGAAGAGGACCTAGATCCAACAAGGCATTTTTTGTCACTTGTTCATATACGCGGGGTTACAAGCCTCACTGACCAATAAAATAAAAAAAGGAATAAAAGCATGCAACCTGTAGAGCCGACCCCTTGGCCATTTTTGTAGACCACACCAGGAGAAGAAAAACAAAAAAAAGAAAAAACAAGACAAGAGGAAAATAATTGGAAATATACCTCAAACCATTTCTTATTTATTTCAAGAGAATACATTATTATACAATAGCATTTTCCACCTAACACTAGTTTGTGTGTTGGAGGACAATGCCCAAAAGACTAAAAAGTCAAAGTTCTATTGCACTAAATTGAAGAATTCTTTAGTGATGCATGCCTATGTAAGATGTCTTCTCTTCCTTGTTGGAATCCTCATTTTGTCACGACCCGTATTCGGACCATGACCGGCGTGCAAGGTGAACCGTCTGTGAGAGCATTGCCCATCTCACACAAGCCTCGGAGATCAAACATTCTACTTAACTTGTTGATTAAAACCGTTATCAAAATATTTGTAAAATATAATAACAATATATACTGGAATCATATGTAAATATAGTATGTTATACAAAACAAAAATCATAATATCATAGTATAAAATGCAAAAGACAAAATCAGATCTGGTAACCCAACAACATCTCGGTGTAGAGCTCTAATAAAAATAAAAGGAGCCCGAACCAAAAGAGCACTCACTGTCAATGGAACGCCTCACTAGGGGAAGGATGTCAAATGGTTGCCGAATGACAAAAAGTGAATTTGAAAATAAAATAAGAAACATGGACAAGAAACATAAATAAAGGGGTAAGAATCTCTAATGAGGAAATGACACTCCAGAGCGGCACCAAGCCTCACAAAAACTGTTTTGAAAACCATTTCAAAATATCACATGCAATTATAAGTTTATATATTTATATATACACGCTAATACAAAATAATAATTCAAAAACTCATTTTTGAAATCGTTCACAACTAAAACAAACAGCAGACAAAAACATACATATTATATATACCATATATCATATAGATGAAACTAATATGGGATCTGAAATTGACAGATAAATATGATAAGGGTGAACTCCGTCACCAAACTGATACTGAATACGTGTGTCTGGCCGGACACATGGCAACCATAAACCCTGGTAACCGGGTCTTGACTGCATATTGGTATATCAAATGCTACGTTTACCCTACGTAACACAAGTGCCCCATATCGAAATATATATATATATATATATATATATATATAGCACACATACCAAGTACAATCATTTTATAAAGAATATTTATATACTTTATATAAATATTCAAAATCTAAAAATGAATTAATTTACAAAAAATATTTATAAACCATATAAATATCATTTATCAAAAACAAAGACTGAATATTAATAATCACATAATCTGGATTATTAATTAGCCAAGCTATTATTATTATTATTATTCCAATTTCAGAGAAATGTGTGGCACAATAAAAACATATGATTTAAGAGACATAGCATATGTGTCTGAAGATGCAGTTTTACTCACCTGGTATTCAAAGCTAAGGATCTAGTCAAACACCACTAGCAGGTGGTTGATCTTGCTGATAAGCATAGGAAGCTGAAACAGATACAAACATCAAAATTATTAGAATTGAACACTAGTACTGTGACGGTACCGAATAAATGATATGCAAATGCAAATTACAAGTTTGAATCTCAAATTTCTAAAATTAAAAATCTAAACTTCAACATTCTAAAATTTCAAATCTATGATTAACTTTCCAGAAATCTACAAAAGTAAATCAAAGACTACTTTTTATTCTCAAAAATACCGAACTCTCGATTTGATCAATACTCGAAGTTCCAATCGGTCCACATTGCCTCAAATCATACTTAGAAACTTAAATCCACCATCAATTCCAACAACAAGCTCCAAAATCGCTCAAAATCAACCAAAACCCTAACCCACACAACAACTTATTAAATCTCTTGATTCAAAGTTTGATTCTTGTTAATCTAAGTCCTACTCAACTTATTCTAGCATCCTCTAACAACCATTAACTCAGAATCATGGAGAAATTGGAAACCCAAAGAAATTCAGCCAAAATCAAAACCCACCGATAAATGCATGAAAATGAAGTTAAATCCAAGAAAAAGATGCAATCTTACCTCACAAATTGGTTAGGAATGATTGACGAACAATGTGGAAGGATCCTAGTTGAGTTGGGAGAGCTTTGAGTGAGAGAGGAGTGAAATAAATGAAGAGAGTCGGGTTGTTGAGTGCCTTTAAGATGTTCTACACAAAGGCAATGTATGTCTTGACTAGGGTCAACGTGCGTTGTGCATGAACACAACGTACGTCATGATGCAATTTAACGTACGTTGATCATCTTGCGAATTTTTTCAGATAACGTACGTTGTGCTTTTATATCAACGTACGTCTTGACCCCTCCAGCTTCCATACTTGACGTCTCTCACTCCTGAACTCGTTCCAAACCATCCTCAAGGTCCTTCAACTCTTAAAACTTAAAAATGCATCCGACCACCAAGATCAAACACCAAATCATCATCGAAATCACGTTGGAATGAGCGGAATATTACACCTTTAAATCTTGGGTGCTGAACTTTGGGAATCGAAAGAGCCTCCTATCCTTCTATGACAAACTGTGAAATCAATTGGGGGACCTCAAGTCTTTCATGGTCCCTCCATAGTTTTTTGTCCTCAAGGCAACAAAGATAAGGACACAAGTCAGGAGCATGAATTTTTCTTAGTAGGCCTTGTGACCACTAAGATTATCAAGAGAAAAGGGGAAACGAGTTAGAAACTAAAATTGGCAGTCATATTTTTGTTGAAATTCGACGGCATTTCGACTGTAGTTTAGCCTAACTCCCTGTTTCCAAGAAAGAAACAAGTCTTGCAATTCCAAGTACAAATCCATATTTCTGTCAGTATCAATTTTGGAACCGTATTTGCAATTGGAAGGCTTAGTCAATTTCTAAAGCAAAGGTTGCCTACCTTTTACTTCTAGTATGCTTTCGGTAAATGTTGTAGTGAATTCTTAGTTGATTACAGTTGTCGACAGACTTGAAAAGTCACAAATAGAATTAGAGAATTTTTGTCTTGCAAATGTTGCAACAAGGTTCCTTCTCTGAAGTAGGAAAATGGTTAGAATTTTTACAGAAATTCCAGCAGCATTTTCCCTCATTTTTTGCCTCGCCATTTCTTTTCAATATTCAATAACAACATGCTTCAGCCACCAATAAGTAGATCAATAAGTCATATGTTATTCCCTAGAAAAATTGTTCACTGTGACACTATTTTTAGCTCACAATCAAGGCCGGATACATATTTCTAGCTTTGATACAGTAGTGTTAAGTAATCAAATTGACTGAAGTTTTTCAAAAAAATAAAAAATGGAGGCAACACGAAAGGTCGTGATTTGAGACCTGGAAATCAAGAGAGGCAATGAGAGCAGGCTTTAAATCTGAAGCCGAAAAACGAGTTTCTTCTATGACAGATGGGGCAAGACGCATTTCCTCTTGGCGATGACGGTTTCCTCCTAGCAACATGACAGAGCTTCCAACGGTGAGACACGACAGCAGCGCGATAGAGAGGAGGCTCGACATTGTGGTGGTATCAGCGACAACAATAGAGGGAGGTCTGGTTTCCTTTTTATTTGTGTCGTTTGTTTTGAATTGAGGAGGAAAAAGTGGGTTGTTTTTGTTTATTGGTTGGTTCCACTTGGTTTTATTGGGTTTTGTGAGCTTAGTTGGTTTGAGGCTTGGTCAGTTGGGTTTGTCGTTTGATTTGCTTAAAATGGATAGTTGGTTTGGGTTGGCTTTTCTGGGTGGTTGGGTTTTTAATGGCTGGCCATTTAGTTATCTGGCTTAGGTTTTCCCTGGTTTAAACCTTAGAATTGGTTTTGGTTTAGAGCTTGGTTATGGTAGATGTATATGGAGTGAGAGCAGGAGTAACTTCCAAGTGGTAGGCCTCTTTAGTTCAATCCATACATGGCCACAACCATACGTTTTTCCAGGGAATATGCAACAAAAAGGTGTTTGTTGGTGTGTACTGTAAGGAATAAAAATTCAAGGGGTTGGCAATATAAGCAGTAATTTTTTTTATGCTGAAGTAGTTTATGATGAGGTTGAAATTTTTGCAGAGACACATTGTTGCAGAAGGAATTTTTTCTCAAAGAGGGAGGGGGCGGGGATATCAGCTTAATTCCAAGATAATTGCAGGAGATTAATTATATTTATATTTATGGTTTTGCTCAAACTAAGAACACACAGGGGACAATTGTTTACAGTATATTTTTGCAATCCCTTAGATGGTGAACAAAAAAGGAAACAAGCTCCAGGAAAGGGAACCATCACCATGTTCCCTTTCCTCAAGTGAGGAATCAATTTTGACATGTTCCCTTGAAAGCAGCACAAAATGGAAAAATGATCCAAGGGATGAGGAGTTTTACTTAAGTCATAAATGGAAGGAAACTTCCAAGGAAGGAAGGTTGATCACCAAAATCATTGGAAAAGAAGTGCAAGTCAGCCCCTACAACAAGGAGTTGACAACCAAAAAGAAAATCACATCTGCAGCAAAAGGCAATTGGCTAAAGGAGCTTGGCCTGTAAGGAATAAATCTGCAGACATGGAAAGTCTAAGGATACTTACCTCTTGGAAATTTGCAGCAAATTAAGGAATTGACTCCATGATTGATGGAATGCCAAAATTGATCAATTGGAAGAAAACCTTGATGAAAACAGTACGAATAGGCAAGAACAAACGTTGGAAGCGGTTCTTCATACAACACACCTCCCTTATGGGTTAACTAAACCCCCGTAGTCATTTTTCTATATTTTGTTCTTCCTCGTTAGCTCTCTTTTGTCCTTACTTATATTTTTCTATTAATCTCTTATACTCAATTGCTATTTTCTGTAAAACCTCCATCATCATTGTGTTTTTGCAAATTGTCCAAAGGAGCAAAGATCTCCCAACACAATTTTAATCCCTTTACTCGCTATAATCGTTTGATTAGAAGTTAGGTAAAAACAACACAAATCTTTTTCTAGTTTGGGAAAACTTAAAATTTCATAGCATGTCGTGCATTGATTTAAAGGGCCGCATTGTCTTCCAAATAAAAATTAGGAAACAACAATATATAAATGGATGAATGAAATATAAAATTTTTGATTACTAGCAATGATATGATATTGTTTGGTATGTCAGTTCAATATGATTTTTTTAAGATTGTCCGCTTGGCAATTAAGACTTTCCTTTTGAATAAAAACATGAGTCTTAAGAATCAGTGATTGCAACAAGGACATCTTAATTAGGTTGACATCTCTCTTGCGACCTCTTCATATTCGTGAGCTTAAATTTTATTAATGCAAAACAAAATATTTTCCTTGCTTGACTGTTAACTTATGTAGTTTAAATTGATGAAGTACCCAAAGTTCTTTTGCTTTATTTAAGATTTTGATTAATTGATTATAAAGTTAATGATTTGAGTTGATTACTGTTCACCCTAGTTGCTGGCAATTTATTACTTGAGTGACGATAATTTTCTTAACCAACTTATCATAGAACTGTAAAAAATCAACGCCTTAAATTTGTGTCTTATCTACTATTTTCTTTTAAAAGATTACTCAAACTACACATTTATGTGCTTTCTTTGCATTAATCCTTATTGAGTTTGTCTCACTACTTTATTTTATTTTGCCCTTCAGATTATTAGAGATCAACTACTGTTGCCGAAATGCTCAGAGTCCTTCCTCAGAGAGTGGATATCATTTCATCGTGGCACCAAGATCTCAAGTGCTAGAAATATGCTCCATGATTATCCCTTGAAAAGTGGTACTAAACATGTCTCGGCTAACTATGTATAAAGTTTAAGCCATTAGTTATATTAGTTAGCAGAAGTATGACTGTTTGATCCTATTATCCTCAAGCCGCATTGAAATTTTTAAATTTGGAACTTATTACACTGAACAATTGACAATTTGCGTTAACAAAGCCCATAGAAAGGATCTTCCGGTTCAGTTCGCCTACAAGCCAAGCCGTGGTCGGGTGGATCATGAGAACTTGGTATTAATGGGTTTTGGATTTTTATCTATTAATTTAGATAATGCACAAGTGTGATATTGTAAGCCCAACACAACATAAGTACTAGCTCCATAAGAATTTATATTTTATTAATTTATCTAATAATTCAATAGAATATGAGGAATTTTAATTTGATAAGAACTCATCCTGAGACACGCTAATAAAGTTGAGACTTCTCGTCATTACATTTGAAACTTTAAATAGTGATACAAATTAGTTAAACTAATTATGTCATTTGCAAATTCTATTCATAATAGGAATCTTAATTGCATCAGAATTTTTGATTTTTTTTTTTGAAACGAAGAAGTGCTTTATTCATTACTGCTCAGATCAAACATTAACGAAGCCTCCAGAAATTGAGGAGGTTCAAGGAAAACTATGGAGCAAGCATTGGAACAAGGGGCTCTTGCAATTAGATGAGCCACCTCATTGGCTTGTCTCCGAGTAAAACAGACTGAGAAATTATCTCGTAGTCTAAGAAGATCACAACAATCCTGTAGAATGAAGCCATACTCAGTCCGGTTTTGGTAACAGGAATTAAAGGAATCCACAACAACTTTGGAGTCCGTTTCAAAACACACATTCCGCAAGGACATATCAAGGACCCAGCGTAGTGCTGCCCTCAAACTTAGAGCTTCGGCTTCTCTAATCGGAAAGGAGCCCTCCAGCTGGATTTTCTGTGCAGTTACAAAGCAGCCTGTGTCATCACGAACAACCATTCCAATGCTCATCCCATTTCTGTGCAATGGAACCGCAGCATCCAGATTGCACTTGAAAGTCCCATTACTTGGTTTGACCCATCTGCAATCGCTTGCCTCTGCTCTTGTTGGATGCATCTGGGCAAGTGCGCCATTTCTCACTGTCAACCAGCCCCGAAGAAAAGCCAATCCACCCTCAGCGGCCCTAGCAGCCGGTAAATAATGATTATTCCATAAGAGCTCTTTTCTTTGCACCCAGATACACCAAAGAACTACCGCCACCTTGCTGCAGGTATCCGAAAGATTATGAACAAAAAAATCCAAAATCCAATGCTCAAAATCCATGACCTAATCCATGGCCATCCTTAACTGAGCTTGCTCCCAACATGCTTTGGCATACTGACAATCAAAGGAAGTGTGGAGGGAATGCTCCACATCGTTGCTGCAGAAAACACAAGTGATAGGAGATGGAACCCCCTGCTCCTTAATTTCCCACGAGTAGGAGGACAATCCTGGCAAAGCCTCCAAATAAAATATTTGACTTTTGAAGGAAAGCCCAGTTGCCAAATCTTTTCCAGCCACTAGAAGCCGCAGCAGTGCCTGGACATCCCATGATCTCCATAACGCTTCTATAAGCTGATTTTACAGAATAACATCCATCCTTCGTGAACGAAACAAGCTTATCTGGAGTTTCTCTTGTAGGCAGAGGAATACTCCTAACAGCAGCAGCATGTTCTGTGGAAAATAGATCATCTAATAACCCACATTCCAAGCTCTCAAGCCTGGTAGAAACAGATCGTGAACCTTCAAAGCTTCCAGCCCCTGTATGCCTTGATTAGAAACTCGGAAACCCGGCTTAGATCGAATCCAAGGATCACCAAGAACTCTAATCGATATACCATCTCCAATCCTCCAGCGGCAACCTCGTTCAAC
Source organism: Flueggea neowawraea (assembly GCA_948243855.1). Taxonomy (NCBI): domain Eukaryota; kingdom Viridiplantae; phylum Streptophyta; class Magnoliopsida; order Malpighiales; family Phyllanthaceae; genus Flueggea; species Flueggea neowawraea. The sequence continues at coordinate 14,923 of CAODLS010977483.1, read as the reverse complement.
CACAAACTTAGCACTCCACACACTCCTCCATATAAAGCTTGGTTTACTTCTTAGCTTCAAATGTATGAAATTCGAACCCGGAAAATATTTGGCTTCGAACAACCGGGAAACTAGGGTGTGTGGTTTGGTAAGCAAATGCCACCCTTGCTTTCCTAGGAGAGCTAGATTTAACCCATGGAGATGGCGAAACCCCATCCCACCTTCTTCCTTCCTAATACACAACTTCTACCATTTATGCTAGTGAATCCTGTTTCGCCCCTCCTTATTTGAGCCCCATCAAAAAGAATTCAGCATTTGTTGGAGCTCATCACATAGAGAAGTAGGCAAACGAAAAGAATTTTTGATATTTAAACACTTGAAAATGGTAGGATTAATTCGACCAAAGTATAATACAATATTTACTTTCCACTTTGGAACTTATCTTAGTTGCACTAAGACTCCCACTTTAATTAGGATAACTAGTCAAACTAGATTTCTCATACAACGTGAGATTTGCTAGTTTCCTCAACATTTATGTCACTTTGTTAGTGATATTGACAATAAGTTAGAGCATGAATTCTTGTCAAATTAAGATTACTTACTCAAACATTATTCGTCACATGAATAATTTTATCCCTACAACATTAATGTATGACCCTATAAGTCCTTGTTCACTAGAGTAGTGACTATTTTATGAAATCACTTTTAAAAATACTTTTCCCTTTGAGAACAATTTAAGAATACTATGTTTAATATTAAAGAAAATAGGATGAAATATGTCTAATATATCTAACCAATCATTTAGACTCCACGTCTCATATACCAACACTCGTATATGAACAATTGCACTAATCAGAGCATCTAGTCAAATTATACTTGGGCACTTTAGGAATCAATGGATAAGAGTTCTCAATGGAGGACTTGAGTTCCTTTGTGAAGGACTTGCGTCAGTATCTAATTTAGGCAAGAGAATGGACTATCTGTGGGAACAACCTTCCCATTTATACTGTGATGTATATTTAATCACAGGAATTGCGTCCCTGTCACAGAAGTTCAAAACAACGACTCTCATTCAACCAAATTGAACTATATTTAATCAAACCTCACCTCATTTCTATCACTTAACTCGCAACAAAACATCTAAAATCACCATTTGATCACAAAAGTATGGATCAAACATTAAAATCACAACAACTATGCTATCTTTAGTGGACTCAAACGCAACACAAAGAAAATACCACCTGCCATCGTTATCATCAAAACATCCACTTAAACTTGGTCCAATATCACGTCGCATGTTTATGCGTCATAGAAAATTATGAAAAACTTAACGCATGCATGATTATGCTCAAACAATATAATACTTGTAAACATTAATGGGATCCATAATTGTGATCTTCTATCACTCATTTCTACTCGATTACTTCGATCACTGTACATGTAATACCCCGTCGGTTCCAACTTGATTCGTTGTAGCTATCCGTTTAACTCTAATTTGATCCTTGGATGCTTTAATGGTGATTAGGTGTTTGGGTTAATGATTAATGATGTTAACAATGATAAGTAGATGTTTGATAGTGTATAATGATGATATTTTGCAAGTTTAGATGTGGTTGAGCCCTTGGAGCAATGCTTAACCAGAGTAAATTAATTTTGCTACTCGAGTGGTTTGGTGCCTATTTAACTTGAGTTAGCATTTTGGATAACTCGAGTTATACAAGGCCCATACAACTCTACTTAGCATCTTGGATAATTTGAGTTATATAAGGCCCATACAACTCGAGTTAGCATTTTGGATAACTTGAGTTATACAAGGTTCATACAACTCCAGTTAGTTTTTCTGTAACTCAAGTAAGCCATACTTCTAGAATTAATTCTGGGCAAATTTAACTCGATTAAGAGTGCTCGTAACTCGAGTTAGCTATGCAATTACTGAAATCGTGCGTTTCGATTTTAGGGCCTATTTGTACCCATCTACCCTGACTTTCTTCATCATTTTTCACCTCCAAACATATTCCCACATACCCAAATCCATCTCTTTCCATCTCTCTTTGTCTCTCCATCAATTTCTTTCAAGATTTGAGGTAAGATTCGCATTCTCTACTCATTTCTTCCTTCCATTTCACATGGGTTTGTCTTGGGTGTTCTTAAATGTTGTGTTTATGTTGGGTCTCACTAGGGTTTTGGTTTTGTGGGCAAATGATGATGGATTTGAGTTTTTTTTGCTAGATTATGATATATCTTGCGTGATTGAGGTCAGAAACATATGGATTGAGCTTGGGTTTTGTTGCTAATGCATGTACATTGAGTGGGTGTTGAAAGTGACGGTTTTGAACTTGAAACTAGGTTTTGGACGAAATTTTGGAGTGATCTAAGTTAGTTTATGTTAGTTTGGATTAGATTGAACTTGACAATGTATGGGTTTTGGTTTGGAATCAAAGATTGGAGAGTTTATGGTGACTTGGTTAGGGTTGTGTGTATGGAAGTTAAAGTTCTTGATGTTTATGAATTGTTTGGATGCAATTAATTGTAGATTTTTGTTTTAAGGTATGTTTAGAAGTGATTTGACCAATTTGGAATGTCGGGTTTCGATGGGAACGAGATTTGGTGTATTTTGTTTGGAATAAATTTTCTATAGGAACCTGGTTTTGTAAAATTTTGAGAGTTTGTTGTCAGATTTGTAATTTTGAATAAATTGATAGTTGATTTGTAATCTTGAATAATTTAGAGACTGATCTGTAATTTTTTGAAAAGTGTGAGGACTATTCCATAATTTTTTGAGGTCTTAGGAAATAAAATGTAATTTTATAAAATTTGAGGGTCTAGTTCGTAATTTTACAAAATATTCGATTTTTGAGCCGAGAGCATTAGATATTCATCCGCAATAGGTTCTTCAGTGTCATTTGCATATGCATTCACATTTCATTCATTTTTAGGATTGCCACAGTTACTGTGTATGACTCTCTCTATAATAAATTATGTTTCAGCTCAGTTTGATATCTGAGGTGGCTAGTCATCCTCCGATGGTCAGTAATTGGATTATTAACCAAGTGCATCGGTAGCTATAGACACATAGATTGTGTCTTTAAAATTATATGTTTTTTTGTGATCAGACTTTCCATGAAATCTGGACTAATTAAGGATTGGACACTTATAAAATTGATTATGTGTGATAAGAAATAAGTTATATGTATAAGTAAAATAAATCAGTATTAAGTATAAATATCAGTATCCATATCAATTATAAATATCTATTAGCGTGTTTGCCTGTGATCAGTATTTTGTATATATTTATGTATATTCTGAGACTTGGGATATTCAACTATGGAGAGGCGTAGCCTATGATATACCATTGGTCAGTTAAGGCCTAATTACCAGGGTTAGTGGTAATACTGCATGTCCAGGCTAGACACCTAGTATCAAGTGGCATAACCACATTAGTTCAGTTCAGTTAATGCAGTACAAATTAGTTCTGTCCCGCTCAGATATTCAGTTATATATATTTATATGTATATGTAATATTTATTTATTCATATGCTATGGTTGCATGTATTTTCTGAGGGTGTGAACGATTTCGAAATGAATTTTGTAACTACTACTATATGTAGCGTGTATATGTATGTATTGTATGTACGAGAGGTGGTAGTTTTCGGAAACATTTTCAAAACAGTTTATATGATTCTCGGATGCGATCTAGAGTGTCGTCCTTTATTAAGTTTACTCGCCCCCTCCCCTTTAACATTTTTCAGGTTATTCAGTAGTTGCTTCGCCAGATCTTCGGCGCTCAATAAGGCATCTAGTTTAGTAGCGAGAGCCTTTTCATTTGGGCCCAGTCTGTGTATGTGTTAATTATTCCACACTGGGTAGTGGGATTCGGTTATGTATTTAACAATACTCAGTTTTACAGGTTTTATTTTTCTTAAATGTTTAATATTTATTGATTTTGTATGATATTTTGATTTATTTAAGAATTTTAGGTTATAAATATTTAGATTAATATGTTCAATAAACAGTTTTTATATGATAAATAGTCTAGTTAATAATAAGAAATTAGGTAGAACATGTAATTATCCGAGGCTTGTGCGAAATAGACTGAGCCTCCGATTTGGTCTGCCTCGTACGTCAGTTATAGTCTGGAAACGAATAGTGACAATACACTATATCAGTGATGTTAGCTATGAGGCCTGGTAGCTAGACATTCCTTCCTGATGTTAAACAAACAATATAATGCAATATCACTTATGCCGTATGCATTTGAGTATGTCAAATTCCAAATTTATCATACAAATTTATCATAGAGTCCTTAATCAATTTAATCAATATATAAATGGAATTATATTTAAAATTTGAAATAACAACATATTAAAATATATGCATTCTATTCACAAATTATTTACTGTTGAAAAAGTTATTCGTTCATGACAGATAAGTTGAATCCAATCGGTTAAGATTTGAACCGAGACCGTAAATCAAGATCAATTGGTAGCAAACTTTCAAGAGTGGGCCTCTTATTTGTATAGGAGAGCCCAAGTGATCAAAATATTTAAGTAGTTACTTAAACCCATTTAGAGTTGATCCTTCTAGTGGGAGTTTCTTTTCTTGAGAGAGACACAAAAAAGAACTCTCTCTACAGAGAAAACGTCTTCCTCAACAAAAAAGGTAAGAACAAATTGTTCTTCTTCCTTCTCCATTGAGTCTTGCAGTATTCGTATAGTTTTTAGATTGCTTAATAGATGAGCACTCTCTTCGATAACAACTAGATCATGGTTTGCTCACCTGCCCGACAACAAAACTCGATCTTGCGCCGCCGCTGACATTTCTATTCGTGCTGTTCTTCGCTGCAATCAAGGTTGACTTGATTCTTTATTCGTCTGTCAATCGGTGGTGTATTCTTTCACTTACAAAACACGTAGCGCCCACGATCACTGAGTTGGATCTTACGCAGCTCGACTTTTTAGTTCTATAACAATAAACACGTATTAACAAATAATAGATACTCCTTAATTGAAAGCACACAGCAAGTAAATTATGACATAACTATTTTACTCATTTTAGACTGTGTAACCGGTTAAAACTTCATTTTAGATTAAAACTCTCATGTCCATCGAAAAAATGTTGCAGTACAATTCTATATACTGATTTGTATAATTAGCATGAACATATTTAATTAGTGAAATTACAGTTTACATAAATAAATAATTGATTTAGTAAATATTATGCCAGCCGACCAAATTATGGTGTATCTCGAATAACGGTACTACTTAATAAATATGTAATACTATAGATCTAATGGACTAATATGTGGAGTTATCAAGAAAATATTTAAGCAATTGAATTATTTTATTATTTTCTTTAGTTAAATCTGTATATAAATGTTACTAACTAAAATTTAAGATCAGTAAATTAATTTCATTTCGGCCAACACCCGTTAAGTGCATAAATCAATTTCGACTTTTACAATTCGAACTCTTGCATAACTCCTACTCTCTCTTTATATACACATATTTTTTTCTTTTTCTTTTTTTAATTCCTACGTGTCCGTTTAGCTATTTTTGAGTTTAGATACATATCCGACACACTTAAACTAATAAAGAGATAAGTTTCACTTATTTCACTTATCTCAATCTTCAAATCATGCATTATTGACTCATAAGTTCCAAAGCCTGGTCAACTTAGTGGACGTCGCACCATTTTGCCAAGCACGACTCTTCCCTATTTCTTTTCCTTCTTTTATCCTTTATCTTCTATGGAATTTCCATTACAGTCCCTAATTTAGACATTTGTCTAATTTAGTCCTTGTCATCATATTATATTCTATTCAATCTAGACTCTTGTAAACATTAATATTGATTAAACAAAATATTTTATTATGTAACAAATAATAGCACATAGCATATTAAATAAAATTTTCATTATAATTTTATATTATTCTTGCAATTATAATAAAAGCACCTTTTGTTTAGAATAAAATTTATCTAAGCATGATTATACATGAGGGTTGTCACATCCAAATACACTCAGATTATATTACTTTTAGCCTTAATGAATATGGAGTCCTAGTTTCACCTAGCTTTGCAAAGGTTTCTTCTTCCTACGAGAGAGAGGGTCAATCTCACTCCTTGGTTCTGGTTGAGTGGGAACAAAAAATGGAGGGATTTTAGGGACGAAATAATTTTAGTAACTCATCTAAAATCTGAAGTCTTAATTGCATTAGGTGAGAGGGTAGTAAAATTATGATTTGAATGATGTTTATCAAGGGGAAAACAAAAAAGATAACAGATAGAGGGTGAAGAGTTGTGTTTTCGGTGTCTTTATGGATTCTTACATGCGTAAGAGAAAGGAAAATAGAGGGGGTGATATTTAAACGACTTAGAGGCAAAGTTGTCACTTAAAAGTGACATTCTGATAAGGGAATGTGCAGCTCACCTAATGGCGTCTCATATAAAGTGGCATTAATCTCTCAGGTCCCCTCCTAATAGTAGACCTCACTAACTCTACTAAGGACTTGTGCCCCTTTCTTAAAGATGTGCATCCATCCCTTTGATTATGCTAACTTAGCCATTTTCGCACTCCAAATAATCTAGTTTCATTAGGGCTTGACTACTATGTTTTTACTTAAGCCAAATTAAATTAATAATTACTTAACCACTTGCTAACCATCTCTGCCTTTTAATCCACTTTAACTGTGGTAGCCATTATAGATAACCTTTCTGAACTTTGAAGGATGAATGAGGGTTGGTTTTTTATTGCTTTTGCACATACGGATTTAATGTTGTTGCTTCTAAGAACAATAATAAACTTTAATGTTAACAAATATTTTCAAGCCTTTAAGATTTCAGTTATTGTACATAGGTGTACAAGGCATTTATGATTTTTTTTAAAAAATGATTTAATCGTTTTTAGTTGGTGTATACAGATGTATACAATTTACAATGTTCTAGTATGCACAGGTGTATATTGGTGTACACAAGCATACAATTGTTTACATTTTTTTATTGTACAAGCATTCACAATTTTTTTAAAAACTAATATAATGGATTTCAGTGTGTAATCATGTAATTTTGCAACTTAAGGGACTAATCTTGTGATTTTATAAAATTTTAAGGATTGAATAAATAATTTAACAAAAAACATATCTTTATGCAAAACCCCTAGGTGTTTGAACACATATCCTCAGTCTAACACCACTGCCAGTAGGGATGGATCGGGGGGAGAGGGATGACCTCCCACGGGTGCCGGCAGGACCCCATATATGTAGTATGTGGTCCAAGCCGGTGCCTGCAGAGTCAGACGCCGTCAGTAGTGGCTGTGAGAGAGGTTAAAAAAGACAGGGTTTCTATTTTCATTTTTTAAAACCCTAAGGCTTGGAATGGTGATGTTTCAGGCCTTAAGGCTTGAGGCTTTTTTTAACCCTATTAATATCTGAAAACAATCTCTTATTTCATTATTTTTTTTGTGATATCTCTCTCTCCACCAAATTGTTCTCTCTTTGTCATGACCTGAGATCATACCATGACCTACACACAAGGCAACCAAACCATAGGCCCAATCCATCATGTACAAGCATTGAATATTCAAAACATCTACCCATTTCATTTATTAAAAACATTTATTAAACAAATTAATAAGCATTGGAAATACAAAACATATTACTATATATATGAATATAAATATAAGTATAACAAAATAATATCATAATAACATATTGATTATAAAAACATTTGTGGGCAAATCAAGGTGACAAAATAACAAAATATACCTAGTAACCCACTAGCATCCTAGTGTGGAGCTCTAATACAAAAACAGAAGAGCCCTACAAAAAGGGCACTCATTAGCAGAAATGGAATGCCTCACTAAGAATGAGTTGTCGGGTGGTTGCTGGAGATAAAAATACCTGAATTGTTTAAGCAATAAAAAGGGGTGAGAATACTCAGTTAAGGACAACACGCTAGAGTGACTACAGGTCCTCACATACACCATTTTGAAAACAGTTCAAAAATACCGCATACACATATACGCTTATACACACACATATGTGTTTATATATATATATATATAGTATTTGAAAGTTGTCCAAAAGAAGGGAATGACTATTTAGCAGGACAACTCTTCTTAGGAAGAAAAGGCATAACTCTCTTTCTGTTGTTAGATGGATTCTTTACTTTATTCTACTGTTTCAAAATCTCTACTATGAGAATAAAGGTCTTTCAGTTGACTAAGTGGAGCGTTTAAGGGGTTCTAATTCTAATGATTGTCTAGACAAGGCAGACTGACCTGCGGGCAGGGTTAAAGAGCTTTCACTAAGAGTATTCACAAGTGTATCAGCAAGATAGCTAAAGCTAGTAGTAAAAGCACTAGATTACAATCTATCCATTGAACAAGCACTTAGGCAAGTCTTTCTTTTATTTCAAGCAAGCTTTGGATATCTCTTTCTATGTCAAAAGCTGGATCTATGGCGTAAACAAGTCATTAAGCTGGTAAGGGGAATAAAAGAATAGCAGTAATGGTAGTTGTTTACGAGTCTTAGAGTTCCCCCACTTCTCCTTTCCTTTCAAGCGGAGTTGAAATAGATTTTGATATCGTGCCAGCCTCTTTCATTCCTTCTTCTTACGAGCCAGTGGGAAATCCAATTGCTCCTGAGGTCAATTCATTTCCAGCTTTACCTTACAAAAATGACATAGTAACGAGAGCCTAATAGGGAAGGCATGGGAGCGGGTCCCCATACATTAGAATGCACAAGTGCAAAGGGTGAAATTTTCTTAAACGAAGGGAAGGGTAAGTATGGTTGGGCTGCTAAGGGCTTTTGTAAGAGTTGTTTGTTGTTCATCCATGTGGGCTGGACTGTTGGGAAGCAAAGATGCTCGGGAGACTTCACTCAGAAAGAGGAAGAGCATTACATTGAAGCAGAATAAGAGAAGGATCTTTATAATCCATGCAAAGACGAGGACAATACCTACTTAGGTCTACACTGGAGAACTCGTATCTCAGGCTAGGCACTTTGGGGCAGTGGTTTGTTGAACAAATCTTTTAATTTGAAGAACAACATACCTTTTTTTTATATACAAAATAAATTAGCAGAGACAGTACTATGTGCCTCAAATAGCTCAACCTTAAGGATAGGGTAAAGAGGAAGAAGGACATCTAGCCAGCCTACTAGAAAGGAAGAATTCCTAGCTCTTAGTGCATAATGAAGAAGGCGACCAATAAAATAGAGAGCAATTGAAAAGAAGGTGCCAAATAGCCTATTTGCTTGAGTCTTTCGCACGATATTCCTTCTTTCAAGCCTTTGAATTATGCCAAGGAGCTAAATAATCATCTGCTTTTAGAAGAAATCGAAGAATTTCTTGGCAATCCTACAAGATCCACTCGTTCTTTTTTCTCTTACCCCATCTAGGTTCGAATTGAAATGATCTCTAGATTGATTAGAAGATCCCCTCAATTGGCTAGAATTCCTTCCTTGAATGAAACTCGATTTTAAGGAATCATATTGAATATTTGACGATCGTGCCTTGCTAAAAAATCGATCCCTGTTTCTTAACCACACATCATCTAACCAAATCTGCAACACAACAATGAGTAGTTCGCTCAAGGACTCTATTCCTCGAGAGCAGGATGCAGGCCAAAATGGAGCTGGGAGCCAACCTAGACTTTCCTGGGGCTTACCTTGCCCCAACACCTAAAGAAAAGGCACCGAAAAGGAACTTGCCCTGCCTCTTAAAGAAAGCCTTGCTTGGCAGGCGCTGCCTACGCACTCATACAATGCTCTGAACACGACAGTGTGCAGTTTCACACCTTTCCCCCATGCTAAGTCATAGGTAACACCTCGGAAAGCACATACGAGCCACTTACAGGGAAACTTGCATGTGTGGTTCTGGCCAAGGACCCCAGTGTGCTATACTATGTGCATATCTCCATAATTTGAGTGAGATTGCAATGGCATAAAGCAGTTATGGTATGGTATTCCCTTGTTCCTAATATTGGTTATGTACCTCATTTCTTGTCTAGCAGAAACTAATCGAGCTCTGTTTGATCTCACGAAGCGGAAGCTGAATTAGTTGCAGACTATAATGTAGAATATGCATGAGATGCAATCCTTAATAGTCCACTATTAGTGGAATCCTATATCTCAGGGACTCATTCTAACTGAAACAAGGGGTGGGTCTTTACCAAATTGAAAAAGATTTTATTTTTTAGGGAAGCCACAAAATGTAGTGTTTAACGCGAGCCTTATTGAAAAAGCCCCTTACTATAGATGGGGCACGCTCCTTATTGAAAACTAAAGGAACTTTTTTTTATATGTATTCTATTAGTAAAGCCTTAAAGCCCTATACTAATAGAATAGAAGGTAAGACTGGCTTCCGAGCTGAAGCTTTACAACAACAAGCCAAAACCTTCATTATTATTATTAAAAGCAAGCAGAAAGAAAAAAAAGAAGACTTGAGATAAGCCATTAATGGACAGGTTGGAAGATGCTCCTCAGATATGAGTTCTAATTAGGTACTTTACCTTAGAGTAAGTGCCCTAACCCCAGAGCTAGAATGAAAAACTTTCTTGGGGGATTAGATCCCCTATTTAAATTGTTCATTAAGATTGAAGATGAAAAACCATGGTTTCAACATGGTGGAAGGTTCCTTAGCGCCCTTGTCATCGTGTGGCCAATATGTTATCCGGTGTTCAACACCATAGTTTAATTCTTCACTGTAATAAACGCCTATAAATTGACCTATCGGGAAGAGTAGTGGTGTATTTTTCTCATCATTCTTATATGGTTAAAAAGGTCGTTTTATATTACGAGGACACTCAACATATGCTTCAATAAAACCAAACATATATGTATGTATGTGTATACATATATATGTATGTATACATGTGTGTGCATACATATATATTTATGTGTACACACACACACATATGTGTATGTGTATACATACATATATTCATATACACGTACATATATGCACACGTGCTCATATACATACATACATACATACATACATACATATGTGTGTGTACATATATATATAGTCCTAATACATGTGTAACCCCCTGAACTTGTATTAAAACATGCAATTTCCCCCCTCAACTTTGCGAATGTTTATCCACCCCCTAAACTTGCAAAACGACAATACAAAACTCCCTTAAACTTGAAAAACAATAATCAACTAACCCCTTTTACGATTGTTTTAGTCACAACAAAGAATAGTGAGTTACAAGCATCTAATGTGGAAAATATTGATGCCAACATATCAAAAGAGACTGTCACGTAAGATTTTTTATTACCAAAACCCATCTTCAAACCAAACCAAAAACCATAATAAAAGCCAATGACCATCTTGAAATCGAACCAAAAACCACAACAAAGAACCTTCCTTCCTGAAACACCACAGACCACCTCACCTCTTCTATTTCTCATCACCATCATCTTGAACAAAATAAGAACAGAATGTAACCCATTTGTGGATATCATATATGAGAACCATTTGCATAAGCTATGAATAAATCAAACATTGAAAGCTTAGAATGCGGCCAGTCCAAACAGAATAATATAAAGATCTAAAATTTTCACAAAATTGAATAGAACTTTTCACAAATAGATATTTGCAATATTCATACAACATAAAGATCTAAAATTTTAGGATAAATTTTGTTCTTTTTGTATCCATACTAACCTCTACGATTTCAATATTACCACTCAGAATTTCACTCTTCTCTTCAAATGTCGGCACTCGATTCTTAGTAGCTTTGTTCCTAGGGAAGCTTCGTACTTGGGAAGAAATCTCCCCCTCAACCCTTGGAATCTTTTTCAGAACCCTACCTTTCTTCGGCCTCCCTCCTTGCCAATTATTAACACCAACCTCTGCAATTTCAACATCAACGCTCACAAATTCACTTACGTAACTAGGCTCCTTGTGATCCATTGCTCCTTCGAAAAAGTCTCCACATCCTGGGAGAGATCGACACAACAAGATTGAGAGGGATAGAGGGACGGATTGAGAACGAGATTAAGAGGGATAGAGAGAGGCTGAAACGCGGTGCATAAGAAAGAGGCGTGACTGATGATGAAGTTAGTGTCGTGAATAGAGAAGAGAGAGAGTGTGTGTGTGTGTATGAACAGAGATGAGAGAGAGGTAACAAACATCAGATAGAGAATAAAGACGGTGATGAGAGAGAAAAGGGATAGAGATGAGTGACAAGAAATGTAATGACGGTGGTGGACTGGTTTGTGTGAAAGTAGTTTGGTTAGGGTAACTAGTTTGATTTTGTGGTTTAGGTTGGTTTAAACCCTTTGAATTGGTTTAAGTTTTTTAATGTCTTTCTAAGATAAAATACTGCCACATCAATCTAAAAAATGGTCAAACGCGCCTTAGAGCAATTGAACTTCACTAAGATCGCCATGTCAGCGTATAAGGGCTAACAATAGCAATTTTTACAAGTTGGAGGGAATTTGTATGCATTCTCGAAGTTCAGGGGGTAAATTGCATTATCGATACAAGTTCAGGGGGTTCACATGTATTAGGCCTATATATGTGTGTGTATACACACACATATATACACACACACACATATACATATGTATATATATATATATACACACACACATATGTATATATATACACATACATATATATACACACACACATATGTATATATATACACACACACATATGTATATATATACACACACATGTGTATATATAAACATGTGTGTGTGTGTGTATATATATGTGTGTGTGTGTGCACATATTCGCGCGAATGTGTGTGTGCACGTAACATACATACATATATACATATATGTGTGTGTGTGTGTGTGTGTGTGTATGTATGTATATATATATATGCACACACACATATATGTCTATGCGTGTGTGCATATATATATATATATATAGCTCTTATATTCATTTAATATGTTTTGATGATGATAAATAATGATAATTAATTGTTAAGTGAAATTGGATTAATTTACATATTTTATATAGACAAAAATTGGTTGATTTAACTTGTATAACTTATGAGTTTGATATGTTTTACTTAATGTTATCATTGTCTAAATTTATATTTGAGGCATTGAGCTTTTAAATGTGAATTTTTTGATGTTCACAAGAGAAGAGATAAATTGAAAAATATGAAAATATTAAGGAAGAATGAATTTAGACTTAATTAGTGAAATTGGGTTGTTATCTTATGATGGGTTCTTAGTATGCCTTAAAGAGTGTTAGGTCATAAGTAGAAGAATGAAAAGATTTCAGCAAGTAAAAGTTGAACCAAAAAAGTTGAGGCCCAAAAATAGTAAAATGAAATACTTTCAGTGCTTAAGTGCTCTTGGAGTAGAAGTTCTGCTGAAATTTCTACATGAAAAAGAGTTATTAAATCGTGGGCCAAGATCATCCAAATGGATCATATATAAGTGCAGTCCAACGAAAATGGGTCCAAATGTCTATATGTATACTGTTTGATTTTCCCAGGATAACTATCCTTGGAGCAGAAGTTCTACTGAAATTTCTATTGTAAGAACAATTAAGTATGACAGCTTCGAGAAAAGTGCAATAACGGTCATAAAATCAAACCTAACGGCTCCAAAAGTTTTACAACGGTCAAGAGAATATTTTTGGCTATAAATAAGACTCAATAAGCTCAAGGAAAAATAGAGAATTGATCAACTTATGCATATTTCTTTCTAGAACTAAAACTTGCATATTCACATGTGTTGAGCTATTTCCTCATTAAGCTTAGATTTGCAAATCTGTTTAAGAGAGCGTTTCAAACACATTTTTGTCACTTTGTTGAAAGTTATCAAGGTCTCCTAACACTCTTGAAGTTAGGAAGGTTTTAAAAGTTCTCCTACACCAGTGGAGTTAGGATTGTTGTAAAGGTTTTCAAGAACCTGTGAAACTTAAAGTGTGTTAGGGAGCTTGCCCCCGCAAAACAAGTATTGTAATATTTTTCAAGAGGAAGATAGCAAAGAAAACTCTAAAGTGAATACTTGGGGAGTGGATGTATGCTTGGTTAAGCCGAACCATTATAAATCTCGGGCTCATTTTCTCTCTTTTCGTAATCTCCTTACATTATATTATTTATGCTTATATTGTTGCCTTGCTTAATCAATTTTGGTTTTTTTTAATTGTTCACTAATCTGATTTTATTTTGTAAAAACTAATTCACCCTCTTTTGGTTTGCCTATTTGGGCCAACAATATTTATATGTGTGTGTGTGTGTCAGCGGAAATAACAAAAATTTAACCTAGAATTCTACCAAGGATTCATGCACATCAACATATACGATTAGGATTAGGGTTTTACCTAAAACCGATGCTTGAATGTATGACTGAATGGAGTGTTGATTTTGTTTTTAGTATTCAAGGTTGAATATCCTTTTTTCACATTGTCTTTGCTCAAACACATCTAAAAATATCCACTCAAACGAATTTCCTTGAATTGACGATATGTACTAGCACTTAGAATCTCTATTCTAATCTCACAAATAAATTTTCTCTCTTTTATTTGGTGGCACTCACAAATTCGGCTTTGCCATAGAAAATATGACAAGAGTGTGCTTCTATTTATAAGCTCATGTAAACCCTAGTCATATTTTCATTAGGACTTCTTTTCCTTGTTCCACAAGAGTAAGGACTCCTAATTAGCTATGGAGTGTACTAGGTTTTATTTTCTTTGTCACACAAGAATAAAGACTCCTAAAAAATAGGAGTGTGCTGAATTTTTAATTGGGCTAATTAATGTTATTGGGTTTTTAATTACATGATGCATTATCATTAGATAAATCATTCTCTTATTAATATACATGGGCCGAATTTATTTCATACATAATAATATGTCCAAAACATGCTTAACTTAATTAGAAGCGATTTATATTAAAAGCCCATTACATTAATGGATAATGTATTATATCATATTTAAGACATAATTCATAAAGCCCTGAATTATTA
>CAODLS010977440.1:0-13979 GCA_948243855.1 Flueggea neowawraea | reverse complement strand
TATATCAGCCTCAAATACATGCTTCTCCACATCAGTACTGAAGAAGAGGTTCTTGCCTCGGCACTGCTTCACCACATCATCAAGGCCAGGCTCATAGATAGGTAGCTGGTCACTGTTCCAAGCAGCGATCCTGGAGACAGAGATATCGACGACGGCCACTTCAATTGATAGACACTTTAGTGCAGTGACATCCGGATGTGTTCAAACAGTTGAAATAGAAATTCACAGTAATGTGTCCAGGGTTTAAGAAGAGCATAAATAAATTGAGAAATATAGCCTATGCAATAATAGTTACACGGATCTCAACTGTTTGAACACATCCGGATGTCAAAAAATGAATGGCTCACCTCAAATTTATAAATCACTGAACTGAATGCAGCCAAGACAAAAAACTTACATTTACAAGCGCCATCATTAATTTTCACAGCTTACATCAAATAAATCAATGCTAATCCTTCAATGCTTTTTTAATAGCACGAAATTAACCTATGCATGACTCCACAACAATTTTGATGCATAAGCCAAAGTAAAACTTTCCCAGTTCCCCACGAGCGTTTATTGGATTGCGATGTTGGAGTTCACTTGGATCTTAAAATGAGCAACACTTCCAAAACTAAGCTCTTTAACTTTATAGGTTATGAATTTTGTTCGTCTAAGAAAAAAGTCGATCATTTCATCTAATTCAACAACTAATCCTGAACTGCATATATAATAATTCATTACAACCTCATCTTATCTGTGATTCCACTACAATTTTGATTCATAAAGGTAAACGGGAGGATCTTCAATAATTTGATCTCTAAATGAAACATTGGCTCCACAAAATGCATCATTGCAGAGTCAACAACTACATGTTTCATTCAGATATGAAAAACGACGAAAAAAATCCATTACAATAAGATCTAAAAAAATTTAGACAGACAACATTCATAAAAGCCTTGGATCCAATACAATTGCATGAATATCGAAAACATTCAATTCAGATCCGTCGCCAAGTCCATTAATTTACAGCACACTTTTAATCAGTAATAAGCAAACAATGACAAGCTTGGATTGACAACTTTCAGGAAACAGATCTAACGAAGAGAGATGTCTGAACTGTAGGATGAGAAAGTGCGATGGTTTTTTTTTTGAAAAAAATGCGTACCTTTTAAGAGGGAAAGAAGAGAGCTCCGAAATGCGAGAGAGAGAAGAACGAGTGGCACCTTCTATGTTAAAAAAATTAAAAAAAAAGGCATTGGGAATTACTTTAGTATCCTGAAGTTGATCATATTTTGTAAATAGATCCCAATATTAAGAAACTATAATAATTCGTCCCTAACATGAAAGGCGGACTAATGCTATTTCTTTTATTCAGTGACTAAAGAAAGCTATTGTATATAAACTAAGTGTAAAGATGTGTGTTCTACTACACTTATCTTCTACTAAGTTTTTCATTTATATTCCCCTCCTCTATATGCCCAATCGACGAAACCTTTTAATGGCCAACTTTGACTACTTGCCTTTTTCCCTCGCACCCACAATTATATTTTATCCAAAGCCCCAAATCTCGAGTTAATTTCATTGATATTACCTTAAATTCATTAAATGTTACACTAAAATACCTTAACTTTATTTTATTTAGTGAAAGTACCTAAAGTTTGGTATTTTTCACTCAACGTACTCATGTTTAAGTGACTCAGTAAACAATGACCATATGGCTGGCCACATAAGGTAAGACGCCAATTGACATGGATTTCTAAAAAATTTATCCAAAACAACGTCGTTTAATAGTTCAAGTCAAAACAACGTCGTTTATCACTTCTGCTCCTTAAAAGACGAGCAAACTTCCATACCTCAGTGACTGAGGCAAAGGTGTCAACAACCCAGATCTGAAGCCATCTTGTTTGTCCTGGTGTCGACCCAGAAATCAACCCTCCATGCCGCACCACCACTGCATTGCCTCCACATCGTCGATTCCTCCCTCAATTTCGTTCTTCCCTGGTAAGCAGAACAATTCCTCCTTTTCTTTGCTTTTTTTTACGGTTTCAATCTTCATATTACTTAGGGTTAGATTGATGGTATGATTTAAAATGGAAATATGCATAAATTAATCTTCTGAATCAGGTGAAGTTGTGACAGATTCAGACGAAGTAACAATATTTGAACTTGCACTCTTTTCCTCTCTGGTAAGCCGAACAATTCCTCTTTAACTTTTTTTGAACGTTTCAATCTTCATATTACTTAGGGTTAGATTGATAGTATCATGTTTCTGAAATTGACAAGGCTTTGAAGAAATAATGTCGAAATCCTGGTCAAACACATCGAACTCAGCTTTTGATGGTGTTAGAAGGATTGATGTGCCACAATATGAGTGCATTGTTGGTGCAGTTGTTAGATTGTCGAAGACTACCAAAAATCCTTGTAGAAGATTCTACGGATGTGCATTATTCGTGAGTACTAGTATTAGTAGTACGTGAAATTGTGTGTAATTTAAGTATTATAGCAGCGCATTGATAAGTTCAGTATTGGGTAATGTTTGCAGTATGAAAATGGTGGAGGATGCAATTTTTTAGGCGGATAGGCCGACAGTGGACTGGAAGAACAAGGGTGGTCATGAAAGCTATTTGTGAGGAGCTACAATATAAGAAAGAAACCTGGAGAAATATCCAATCGGAGTTAACCGTGACATTGAGAAGAATTGCAATGTCGAAACGAAAGATCTCCACTTGTCAATGGATGTGTTTTGTTTTCGTATTCGCAGTAGGAATGTTAGTAGGACTATGTTGCTGCTGAAATGACTAATAGTAACGTAACTTATTAGGACTAGTAATATTATATTGTTAGTAGGAAGGTAGCTCATTATGCAAGTTATATGCAACTTTTCCATGATTGTAAAAGAATATTGTTTACGCAGTAAATGTTGTGAGAAAAACAAATGAAATGCTCTTGTCACTTTGCTTTCTCATTTTTTACTCATCAGTGGCTATAAACTATTGCTTATGATCCCTCTAAATACGAAGACATTTACTCGATTTTCCTATTGAAATTGAAAATGTAAGCAACATTTGCAGCTTACGTTTGTGACCCTAGAAGAGCATTAATAACCATAACCATTGCTATACATATATTTAGATAGTACACAATTCTACTAATGAACTTGAATTAATTCCAAAATGGCAGCAGTCACTTGAAGCAAGTGGAACAAAATGGTCATAAAATGTAGTACATACTGTTGAGTTTAGTTTTAATGATGATGAGAACAAATCATCCATGAAAGATGAAGACAAAAAATGGTTGTGCTGAAAATGACTACTATGCACACAGTATTGGATACTATGCACGCAGTACGCTGGTGGAATCATACTATGCACGTAGTACTGATACTATGCACATAAACGGGGTTCCAGAAACTGACAAATTTAAGAGGTTCCTCGGGAATTTGAATTTGAATATTCCCTGACACAATCACGTAAAGTATTAAGAGTGCAAAGTTAAAAAAAATCCGTCTACGCATGTAATATGTGGTATTATGCACATAATACCTGGTATTGTGCACATAGTATATGTCTTGTGCGCACAATATCTGGTACTATGCATATAGTATCCAATGTCAGCATTGTACAATATTTGAATCTCTTCTACAACGGCTCTATTATTGATTCCAACTGTCACAAACTCCAAAAAGGCTATAAATAGACATCTCCAACATCAGAAGAAGCAAGAGAATCATTGGCCACACTTTGCAATCTTTATTTTCTCATTTATTCTCTCAATTTCATTTTTATACCCACTCTTGCTATTTTCATTTGCTATCATTATTGGGTTGGTTTGAGCTTAAATTCTGTGTTTTAGAAACACAATTTGTAACAATCAAAGTATTTGATTGAAGGTTGTATAGGTTTCCTTGTTGAGCCTTTGAAAACAAGAGTGGTTTGCTAATGAACCATAGAAACTAGTGGATAGGTTTTTTCTTGTTTTGGTTCCTTAGAAAAATAAGAGAGGTTGAAGGTTTCCTAGTTTGTTTCCTGCAAAAACTAGAGGTGTAACGGTTTGCTTGTTGAGCTCGCAAAAACAAGTGGTGTAAACAGTTTCCCTCCACTCGAAAGTGAGGAGATAGTGGATTAAAATTCTTGAGTGGATCTCAAGGAGTGGATGTAGGTCAAGAGGACCGAATCACTGTAAACATCGGGCTTTGATTTCTCTCTCCCTTACTCTCTCATTTACTTTACTTACTTTATCTTGTTTGTGAATTGGTGATTTATTGCTTCCGCTCTTATACTTTGATTTCGATTTAAAAGAACTTTGTTATTTACTTTAGTTTGTAAAAGATTTTCAACAAAGTTTTTAACTTGCTAAAAATCCAATTCACCTCCTTGTTAGATTGTCATTCTTATTGGGACCGAATCTTACACATACTACATACTAATGAAATTGAATTTGTTCACCATTATATCGGTTTAACCAAAACCACAAAATAAAGGGCATAAGAGTATCACAACAATTAAAAAGTTCTTGATATGGTTTACATATATCCAAAAGAATCTCTTTCTGCCCAGCAAAAATGGCCTTTTTTGTACTTCATCCAGTCGGTTCCTCACTCCGGTTGTGGAAACAACCTTCGATGTGGTGTGAGCTTGCCTCTACTTCGTGAAGGCTCATTTGCCATTCCGTAAAATGAGCTTGATGATATAGTAGCCTCTGGAAGCATTACCTGCAGTTAAATAAATTATTAATATTAATGAATCAAAAGGATTTTAAGAGTAACAACTTTGAACATATACCTGAATTGATTGTGAAAGAGCTGGAGCTTGGGAGCCTAATTCAGATAAGGTTGTAGCAAAGACAGTGTTTGAGCTAGACCTTTCCCATTGATGGAAAAACCTATTATGTCCAACAGATCCATAAATTAAGCACTTTCAATGGCCTCAATTTCCTTAGCTTCCTTATTCCTTGCTTTAATTTTCCTGGCACGTTTCTTTTCCTTCTTAGGTGGGGGAATCACTTTAAAAACGTTTTCTACTTCAAGCCACAAATCCATTCTTCTTGAAGGATTTATTACATTTGTGTACACTCTTCAAAAAGTCTCAAGCATGAAAGCTTCATGATAATGTCCCTCAACAGATTGGTACTCAGCACAAAGCACAGAGATAGCATGAGGGCTCGAAATTCCTATTAATTGCCATCTACGACAAGTGCAAGTTTTCCTCATACTGTCAACCACATAAGGACCTCCAGGTCCTTCAACTCTAACCTCAATTCCATAATCAATCTTGGCATAATAGTTATTTGAAAACCCCTTAAGTTTTTCCAATTTCTTTTGAATTTTTGGGCAAATAGGACCCCTCCATTTCAGTCCACACTCCAATCTTGTATAAAGCCTACGACTCAACCTATTTTTAATCATTTTTAGCATTGTGATTATTGGTTTATCACGAAGGTCTAGGATGTACCTGTTAAAAAATTCACATGGGTTGTTTAGAAGAATGTTACACTTACTATCTGGTTTGAATAATGCTCTTGTCCATTTGTTGAATGGTCGATCAACATGGTGTAACCAATCACATGCAACTAGGTTTTTATTTGCAATCTCACCAATCCACTTCTGAAAATCAGGCAGAATCGAAGCTCGAGCAATATGAAATATCATGTCTTTTAGCACTTTTCCTTTGAATCTTCCTCTAAAATTTGCATACATATGTCTCACACAATTTCGGTGTTCGACATTTGGAAATATTGTTCTAACAGCATTGCAAAGTCCCTAAAATAGCATTAACCAGTTCATGTTACAATGACGACTAAAGAACATGAAACTAATAATTTTAAACTTCTACTAACTTAAATGTCTTAAATGTACAAATAAAACTCATTAGGTGTTTCCAATTCAGTAATTGCTGCACTTTCATAATTATTTCCAGCAAAAACAAGATATACCTTCCATCAAGAAATATATACAAGCATAAAAAATGTTTTCCATCAATGTTAGTTGACAAATTATTTTTTCCCCTACTTCCAGAACACATATTCATTTAGCAGCAACCTAAAATAACATAGTTATAGTTATGAAAGCCAAAATTAGAATGAGGTGAAACAGAAAGTATACCTTCTCATGATCGCTCATGAAGGTTATTGCGTGGTTGTTTCCAATCTCCAAATCCTCACCCAATAAACTCAAAAACCAACACCATGTCTCTTGATTTTCTTTCACTACAAAAGCCCAAGCGATGGGAAATATTTGATCATTGCCATCCAATGATACATCGGTTAAAAGCTCACCCTTATAATTTCCCTTTAACCATGTCCCATCGATACAAACAAGTTTTCTAATCCCCTTATTCCAACCATGTTTTAGTTCGAATAAGCAAACATAATACCCTTTAAATTCTCCATATTTCCTCCACAATTGCACTGTTGAACCAGGATTGGTGTACTCGATCTCAGCTTTATAAGCCAACAATTTCTGATATTGTTACCTTTCGTTTCCATTGATCCAATTCAAAGCTAAGTCTCTTGCCCTCCAAGCATTGATTCGACTTATTTCAATCCCATGATCAGTTTTGATGGCATGAATCAACCCATTTATGCTCTAATGTGGATCTGCTAACAAGTAGTCATGATATTTTTGAGCTAACGACCTTGAAGTGACATGAAAGTTCACATGAACTCATGAACACGTTTGGGTTAAATTCATTGACTTAATAGCAACAGTTGGTTCACTCGCATCAATCTTCGACACATGTATAAAAAAGGGGAAGCCTTCCTTTTCCTTTTTCTTGCAAACAGCTCTAACTCTTCATTTGACATTCAACTTAAACCAAATTTGGTATCGATGCTTGATACCCCAGTTTCTAGTAGCATCCTTAAATCTTTCAAATGACCCAAACCTCATGCCAATTTCAAACTTTGGATCAGATATCATAGTTTCCCGATTAAACTCAATGTGATGGTGCACTTCTTCTTCACTTGACGAGTCACCTTCTGAATTTAGTATATCTTCATTATAGTATGCTATTTCATCATTGGTGCCATCATACCCTTCACTATCGAATCTGCCTTCGTTGATGGTTACACTCATTTATGGTATTAGAGAAATAGATCATGGTCTACCACTTCTTTTAACTTTTTGCTCCTGTTGTACTTCATCTAAATCATTGTCTTCTTCCTCCAGAAGGTCATCATCATCCACCAATCCATCATCTTCATCATTGAAATCGTGTGAATTGCCTAAGTTTTGAAAGTTTATGGGAATTGTAACACTGTTTGCAGCTTCATTACTCTCCCTTACAATCTCCATTATGGGTTTAGTGTCAAACATTGATGCTTCCCTTTCGTCATACATGGCTATACTACCATCAAATTCTTCGGTCATCTTTGCAATGTCGGACTTGTTGTATCCGAACACAATTGTCGTCCTAGCGACTTCAGAAAAAGCGAAATTAGATAAGTCACCCCACTGATTTGCTTAACATATATGTACACTACACGACCTGGCCCAGCCTTTAATGCCATCTCAGCCACTCGATCATCATCATTTATAGGTTCCCTTTTGTTCCATGGATCACCCACCAACTTATACCAGTAATGTACATAATATCTTTGGTTCAGTCTCACCATCCATTTATCCATTGTGGCAAGCTTTAGGTTTTGGGCATGAAAAAAGTCAAAACTCTCTGATTGTCCACTAGCATACCCCCACTCTCTCATAACACCTCCATAATGGAAAAAAACCATAAAAAAAACTTGTTCTTCTATCTACAAATACAACATAACAGAGCAAAGAAATTGTTACTAAAAGCTTACATACCTTTATAATCGTAAGCATAAAACAATAAATAATTGGTCACTTTAAATGAAGCTAACTATAATGAAGACAACGACAAAGCTATATATTTCTCTAGCTTCCATTCAACTTTATTATATAAAATTGTTATGTTTTAGTTCAGGTTTTTCAATAAAGTAGGTAAGTTATGTCTGTGTCATTCAAAAGGAAAGCTTTTGTCTACCAAAGAAAATTTATTAATTCGTGCAGATTATACATACGGTAGATGGGTCTGTGACATCTGGGAACACATCTTCGAGGATCAAACTGCATATCTACCACGAACTCAACAATTACAGCCCCACCACTTTGTTTGTTTCTATGTAGTATAGAGAAATTAAAAGAGAAACAAAGGATTTGAAGGAGTCTGAGGGTTCATATTTGGCATGTGATAAGCATTCTCACAAACTTTTGTCTTTTCAACTTTAATGGAGAACAAAACAAAATATGTCCCAATTGTGAGCTTTTAACGCCTTTTTTTTTATGGAAAGTAATGGCTGATGGTTGTGTTTTGGTGGGAATGGTGTATTCTTTTGGAGGGAATCTGATGTGGCCAGCCATGTGGTCATTGTTGCCTAAGTCACTTAAATATGAGTATGTTAAGTGAAAAAAAAAACGAACTTTAGGTACTTTCACTAAATAAAACAAAGTTAAGGTATTTTAGTGTAGCATTTAATGAAGTTGAGGTACTATCAGTGAAATTAACTAGAAGTTTATTTCTCTTTCTTATTTGGGCAACTACTCAACAAGCAATATCCCTCAATTATGAGGTAATTTCTAATTTAATCTTTGTTTCTCAGAAGGCTTAATACATGTGTAACCCCTAAACTATCACAATTTTGGTAACTTGCCCCCTCAACTTTGTAAATGCCTACCCACCCCCTAAACTTGCAAAATAGCGACCCAAAACCCCCTGAACTTGAAAAAATTGAATCAACTAACCATGTTTACACATTTTTTTAATCATAGTAATAGAAAGTGAGTTTCACGAGTATGACGTGGAAAAAATTGTTATGAGCATATCTAGAAAAGATGCCACGTATAAAATTTTAATGTCAAGTCAATTTCAAATCAAAATAAACCCAAACCCATCTCTCTATTGTTCAAGCCAAACCAAAACCACATTCAAACCAAACCAAATCTGATTGGCCAAACCCTTCTCCATTCTTCATCTCATACCAAAACCCAAATGTAGATCTTCTCCTCCATCATTTGTAACACCTATACTCATATAGTACACACTTTTATATATATACAAACGGATTTACAACAAGTTCTTCAATATAAAACTAGCAAAAGAGTCGCAACAAGATGTTAACGAATAAAACTAATAAATATAAACTATAAATCATATGGTACAAGTCAAGTCTAGTGGACAAAGGTGCTATGCATGATGAGCCATGGAGATCTCATCCTTAAAACTGTATGTGCACAAGTGGTAAGAAAAAGAGAGTGATTGTGACATCCCGACCTCTATCGTGTCGCTCTATGTGCAAGCCTGATACCTGGGAAAAATTTTGCTCAAAAGCTAACATGTTGATACTTGGGAAAAAAAATTGCACTTTATATAAGTCGCAACTCAATGAGGAATCAAACATATATCAAATATTATATAATAGTACAATATATATGCAATCAATCTAATAGATAACAAATTATTCAAATACAATACGTATGCAATGCAAGTCCATTTCATTCGGTAATGGCCCAATATGTTAATTATTGCCCCTAGTTTCTAATATAACATATCTTAAGGATAAGGTCTTGAAAATATCCTATAGAATTGACCCATAGGTCTAATCAAATAAATCACAGGCCAGTCCAATATAGTAGAATGGATTCTAGAGGTGGCTCATATGAGTTTTAGCTATGCATAGCACTTAGTTCCATCTACTTTCTCATATAACCAATATTTCCAATAGAATTGTATATACCTGAACACATTGGCCACACCATTCCTTTTAAGCCATATGAAATCAAATACAACACATATACACAGTGTAACTCAATAACATTTCCAATAATTTATGCATTGAGTTTTGAGCATCATCAAAAATATTTCAACGCGTAGCATATAAGAATTCACCAATAGCACATAATCAGATCATATACAATAGTCAATACCAATAATACCATGTGTTTCACATAAGCTCAGCAATAACGATATATAAGCCAATATACAAATATAGCACGTAAGGCACGCAATTAGTTCACTCAAAAAACAAAACAAAACAATTTGGAGTTCCTTAGATCGCCTCTGGAGCCTCGCTAAAACCCTTCTCACCTTATACACATAATCACACAATTTCCTTTCAATACAGAATGTGTATGTACCATATATGCATTCAATGCTCGAATGGTGCATCTTTCAATGTGGACACTTCTAATATGTACTTATACATGCAATTTGGTATGAATTAAGACATTCCCATATGTTTTAGACCACTGTTATAGGCATCTAATATGCAACGGCAGTTGACGAAATGCAAATTAAGCTTATTTACACATTTTGGCCAGTTTGTGTTATCCTCTACTGTCGACAACCAAACAAACTCATTCTATTCTCAAATTTAAACCACATATATAGCACATATAAGGGTTTAATTATATCAAAAATTAGACTCTACGTCTCAAATGAGGTCTACACACAATATCGAACTACAACTTCTGCCAAATTAGACATGCTTACACTTACTCGTATCCATAGTCTGCTATACCCATACGTAGAATCTAAAAATTTATAGATATATACTAGACACATAAATAAACAACTTTCATGTTTTACACTTTGACTAAATATGTCACTAAATGTGTCAAAACAAGGTTGTGATATAGACTAAAATTTAGACACAAATAGACCCATATTCCAATTCATATCAGTTTATGCCTAGTTCATGCTCTAATCAATTCATTCAACATTCAGACATTTAAACACATATTATAATGAATATTAAACATATAAGAATGGATTAAATCACTTACTTTGCTCCTATGGAATTCCTAGCTTTCCTATGGAATTCCCTAACCAAATTTGTTCTTCTTCTATTTATCTCCCTTTTCCCTTATATTTTCTCTCAATTTTATGACCTAAGCATGAAACCAATGTGTCCTACTTGCTCAAATTCTGATTTTACCAAGTTTATCCTAAGCACGAGGTGACGACGTGCTTAAGAGGTCCAATCAGAAACTTCCACTTTTTTTCTTCTTATTAACTCTTTTTGTTATGTTATTGACACCTAATCAGGCCTAAAACCGCAAAATTTTAAAAATCAAACAATCAATTTCAAAAATCAAAACCCACATAACCAGAAGAGTGAAGGAAAAAATACAACACACATAATCAATTTCAAATCCAAATTCTTTACATCAAAACAAAACAGGAAGCAAGGTAAAAATATAATCCAGAGATAAGTGTTCAAATATAGAAAATAATTATCTACAAAATACCCAAAAAAATTCAAAATTACGAAGGCACAATTTTTATAGCAGAAACAAAAACGTCAAGAAATCCAGAATCAAAGCACACAAAAAGCCTAATTCTAGCCCACTCCGTCTTCTTCAAACAACATATTCAATTTCGAATTAAAACCTCTTTGATTTGTGCTAAACATTAAAGCAATAAGAAGAGAGCATGGAGTGAGAGAGGTGATATAGATGAGAGGACGATGACAGAGATGAGGAAATGGATGCGACGACGGAGATGAGAAGTGAGAGAGGTGATCGAGATGAGAGGGTGACAACTAAGATGAGGAAACGGAGGCGAAAGAGATAAGGGGGCATCGACTAAGATGAGGAAAGAGAGGCGACATAGATGAGGAGTGAGGGAGGCGACAAAGATAAGAGGGAAATGAGACAGCGTAAGAGAAACGTGAGAACATAAAGGAGATATGGAGTGGGGTGGTGGTGGTAGATTTTGTAATTTTTGTGACTCAAGGTTGCATTTGAGAAACACATAGGTTTGAAGTCGATTCGGTTTATTTCAGGTTATGTGCCACATCAGACATTTTGAATGCCTTCACGCACCTTCTACATTTGAAACGCACAACGATTGCTACGTCAGCATATAGAGTGTTAGTAATATATTTTTTACAAGTTCAGGGGGGTGGATACCCATTCACAAAGCTGAGGGGGTAAGTTACCAAAATCGTGATAGTCCAGGGGGTTACACATATATTAAGCCTTCTCAAAATCACCCGATTTTTTCTTTCTCCTTATATGTCCGTCAGTTAAATATAACGGTCATAGTGAAAATATAATCTGTAATAACTTGCATGATTGTCTTGATTTATATTAAGTAAGCTCAATCAATTGAATGATTTATTATAGTGTTAGTGAAATAGAGGAACTTTAATATTGATTTTTAGTTGATATAGGTATATAATTAGTTGGTAGGTGAAGTGTAATAAGTCAATATAAGTATAATATGTTAACATTTCCCAGATAATTGTAACTGGATGCAAGTATATATGATAAAGGGTGTATGAGTGGAGTATAGCCCTTGAGTTTCAGCTTGGAAGTTGGATACACCCTTTAACTCTCCCAACTTTTTTCTCTTTTTATTAGGAGCCTTTTGCTCCACTCACTCCTTCCACTGCTTATGTTTTGTCATTTACTCCTCCAACAAATCTTTATCATTTACTCCTCCAAAACAAAATTCAATACTTGCTCAATTCCAAAATACCACCACATTATTCTTCAATTGTAAACCTTTTGTTGAGTTGAAATTATCTTTGTATTAGGTTAGGGGATTGGAATCAAAGAGTGATTGCCAATTTTCTTTAGGTTTTTAGTTGAACTGAAATCAACTTGTGTAAGGGATAAGTTCTCACTTGAATTGGAAATTGATTGTTATAAGAAGAAGCTTTGGTGATTATAACATAATGCAACTCAAGATTTGAGCTTGCAGCGCAGACGTAGGCATCGATAATTGACCAAACTACTATAAACTTGTGTTTGCATTCTCTTTCACTTATGTTTGCTTGTTTATTTTCTTAACACGTGTACATGCACACACATTTTGTTACAAAAAATTGTTGAAGTGTTTATGATTTTGCAAGATTTCAAGAAAAGAGTTAATCACTCTATTCACCCATCCCCCTCTAGAGTGATTCTTGCATCTTTAGATCTCTCTGTGAATCTATGAAACTAAGTTATGGTTAGTTTAATGAGTGTCAGAGAGAATGTTGGACATTATGGGGTAGTATGATAGTAAGCACAACAATTTTTTTTTTAAATGTAATGTTACACATCTAAAATTCATGTGAAAGACATCGATATAACATAATAAGGAATGCCCTGCTTGCATATTTCGCTGCAAAAATGTAGAAATTCACCAAGGAGAAGGGAGAAGGACGATGGTGATAAGTGTTTGGAAGCTCACAAACACGTCAGAAAAATATCCTTAAGAGCATCAAATGTTGCCCCTCTGAATATATCCATATCACACACGAAAGGCTCGTCTTTATAAGTCTCGAGAGTAGGAGATTCTCGGTTGTACTAGCTCCTCTCTGTAGGAAATTATGTTCCTCGCTAGCACTCAAATTCAATGACATATATGCATATAAGCATGAAATTTGTCTGCAATGTATGTGTTATGCTTATGGTCTATTTTACTCTAACCCAAGTTGAATACAATCGCCTAATAGATCGCCAAAAGATATTACCCAAATTTACTAAATTCTCTTATTTCACTAAGGAAACATGAGGAGGGTTTGTTAACACCAAATAAGTTGGATTAATTGGCTTAAAGCAAGGGATCATTGTTGGAATTTACCCAAATTTACTAAATTCTCCTATTTCACTAATATGTATCTATGTTCTAAGTGATATCTCATATCCATAATTACTAAAATGTGATTATCCACTTAGCAACATACTAACTGTAATACCCCGTCCATTCCAATCAATTCTTTATAGCGTTCTGACCAAGTTTGACAAGATCTCTGGTGGAATGCCACTTGATTCCGAACAACCTTAGTTCATTTCCAATGAAATGTTTTGAAATTTTAGTGAATTTTGAGTGTCTTGAGATGTTCAAGAATGCTCAAAGGTGTCATTCATGGAAGTTTAGGTGTTGCTAAGTCCCAACGGCGATGGGAATTAAGACGTTAAGTTTGGGAAGCGGTTTTGCACGTGTCAATGTGAGTTGGAGCACAAAAATTTTTGTTGAAGGGTTTTTGTG
>CAODLS010977386.1:0-20329 GCA_948243855.1 Flueggea neowawraea | reverse complement strand
CTCGAGTCGTGCGTCACGAAGGTAATAAAGAAATATTATGTAGACATTGGTAGGCAGCAATAAGGGTATACCTAATATATGCAAGGAATTGTAGAGTTTGACTGAACATTGACCGTGGAGGGGCAACTGGTGTACGCTGTGTGGAAGAGGGTACTGAATGGAGAGAATTGCAAAGTTAATGTTGCGTTTAAAGTTCACTACAAGCATGCAAATATCGCATTTAATGAGAATTATTGAGGTAAAGAATGCCCATGGATGTGTAGGGTTAAGGTTTTGTCATGTGGAAGAGTTTTGAAGATTGGAACAAATCTAGTAGGTGTAAGGAAAAATGGATTCCGAGATTGAGTCCTTCATCAGAGAACCTTTGGGAAACAGTAGCGAAGGGAGAGAGGGACCATTGAATGTAGCAGAAAAGGTGCAGGCTGCAGTTGAAGCGTGCCCGGAGAAAGGACCAAGCGACATTGTCATTATAGGAGGATTCGTGGCCACTGTAAGTCGGATATTTGAAGAAGCGTGAGATTAGGGTTTCGAATTCAAATGCAATTTTGTCTCCGTAGTGAGGATTTGGGGGGGAGTGAAATTAGCACTTTGTTTGGGGAGGAGGTAGGAATGGATTGAAAGTGTTAGTAATTGATTGAACTTGAATGGAACGGAATGGATTATAAAAACTTTAATTTGTTTGGAATGAATAGATCATAAACGATCGTAAATGAAATATTAATAATGATTGTATTTGTTTAAAATAGAAGGGTTATGATGGGTTGATTAATTATATTTCAAATTTATCCATGTGATATTAGATATTACTACATACTTTTATTTATGTTTTCATAGTTTAATTTCTTATCATACTATGAATTAATAACAAACTAACATATAAACACTTCTAGATAATCTAGAAGAAAAGAAAAAAAACAAAAATAAAAAATAACTATCATATGCTAAAAAGTATGATGTATAAAATTATCAAATCAAATTATGAATAAAAAATATTTCAATATGTTTGATTCTATCAAAGAAATATCATAGGATAAAAAATTGATACATTGTATTAGCAAACTAGATTATAAGGAAAAAAAATAAACATACTCTAAAAAAAACTAAGCCTAATGTTCGAGTTAGTTTCATAATTAATTATATGGAAGTAACGCTATGTAAATTGAGAAAAAAAATTATAGATAAGTAAATTGAAAATTGGGAGTTAATCAAATTGATAGAAAAAAGATGCCGTTATTTAAAAGCAATTCCACAATATTTTTAATCCTTTTCAATGCATCTTGCTTATTCGAAACTTTATCCATAGTGATTTATGAGTCATCGTTGGTGCAAGAGTATTGATTTAAGATCTTTATTTTTTATTCACTCTCTGAGGGTATGGTTGTTACAATTTTTTTTTAAATTCTTAACCCTTGCTAACACTCCAAAATGAAGTATTGGAAATGTGTTCAAATTCAATGTAAAATCTAATCCTCCATAACCCCTCATAACCCTTTTCCCTTACTTTTCCATCCTTCCCAAACAATTGTAAAAAAATTACATCATCTCGTAACCCATCCCTTCCCATCAAAACCTTCTTCCCAAACATAATGTAGGTGTATGCGTTTGTGCGGGAAGGAGTGACATGAATCGAGTTTGAATGAGTGGTCTTTTTCCAATTTCCTATTTTGACCCCGTGCTCCGGTGGGAACATAGAAAGATTCCAATGGATTATGGATTTGAAATTGGGAAAATCACATAATTACACTAAAATAAAATTCAAAAATTGATGTTTAGGTCCAGTTTAAATAGATTTTGATGAATGAAAACACGCTCTAAACCTCTCTAAAAAATATCAAATTTAAAGTCTCCAAAAGTTCTCAACGGTTCTCAAAAGTTTTGGTCTCCAAAAGTCTCCATTTAGTATTTTTCAAAAATAAATTTAAACGTCTCTAAATGTCTCCAAAAGTCTCTATCTGATATTTTTTTAAAATAAGTTTAAGTATATTTTTATTTGTCAAAATTAAAATTCTACTTATTTTTTATCAAAATTTAAATTTTATTTGAGACATTTGACATAATTAACTATTTAAAATTTCCATTCTTTTTGAGATTTAAGATTATGGTCCAATGTCGTATTGGGCCAGGTCGAGAAGGTTTGTCACAGCAAATTGAAGTATTGCACTAAAAATTAATATTGAATTGCCGTTTTTCAAATTTATTAAGCAAGTTTGATATTATATTCTCAATTAAAAAATTTAATCATAAATTTTAAAGAGGTTGAAGAGAAAAATATAATCTAAATTACTAGATAATTTATTTTTTGAATATTGTAGAATTTTGCATTTTATATTGTAACATCAATTATTAAAAAAGGTTAATAATTAGAGAATTATGTTATAGTAAATTACTTTAATAATGAAATTAAAAGAGATTTATGCATAATTTTTAATTACAAATAGGTTATATAAATTTAAAATAAATGTAATTGAAAATACATGTTTATAGTAAATTACTTTAATCAAGCGAAGTGTTTATTACCTTCTCCCACAACCACCATTTCAGATTCGAGGTCATTTTCAAATCAAAACTTTATTTTACAATAACTTTTCACAAAAATACAATATCTATAACAAAAACATCTCTAATCTACAACTCTATTTATAACTCTAAAAAGAAATATTCTCTTAATATTTTTTGTACATCACATTTTCTACTATTAATTTTTTACAAATTAAATACAAACTTAATTTTTTTTAATTATTTGTTAAATAAAATTAATTATTTAATTTGAAAAAATAAGAATAAGATTAAAACACAAAAAATCTCACAATTTTGAAGCCGGGTTGGAGAGAAAAAACTCACAATTTTTACGTTAAACGCAAAAGTACAGGCGGGTTGGAGTTGGTCTGACTTGGTTAGATTTCTGTAGATGGATGTCCAAGGATGTAGCAGAAGCCCCGATGGATGTGTTGTGTTTAGTTTGTTTAGCTGGTTGCTTCGAGCACATTCGAGGCAAATTCCAACAACAATTAGCATGGGGGCACTACAACAAATACTTTAACAATTTCATTTTGGAAATGAATGTCCTTTTAAAACTTCGCAAACGACATGATAGCAATCCATTTGAAAAGGAAACAAAGGATAAGATGCTGTGACAAAAACAGGGATGGATTCAACCATATAACTGACGCCATGGCTCCTCACTGTTCCGCAGCGTCTTCACCGGATTCTTCGTGATTTTGTCTCTCAACAAGCACAAGCCAGTTAAGTTTGCCACAAGTTCTCCAATCTCGTATAGTAACTGGAAAATTAACAAATCAAGAACAGTTCATAAATATATGGTACTTTATCACTCTTTCGACAAAGCAAGAATATTTCAAAGTTCAATTTTCATAGATTTTGATGCTAATCATAAATAGTGCTTCGCATTAAAGAATACCATTAGCGGAAAAAAAAGCAGTAATGTATACCTGAAGCTCGTCTTTCTCAAAAATATTTTGGTCTTTGTCAAATAAGAACACAGGTTGGCAAATTTAACACTCGGACTAACTGAATAAGGCAGGCTACAGGTTCATAGTGAATCTGAATCGACAAAGGCAGCTCTTCAGTTCTGGAAGCAGTTGCTTGAGTTATATTTGTTTCAGGACCCAACCGGACGTGATACATTGAAGCCTTACCACCAAAAACTTTGGTCGAGGTTTTGCTCTCCCACTTAAGCTTTGATGATAACCCAACAAATGGAGCTATAAGGGTGGGCACACCAAATGTTGCTTCCCTTCTTATATGGGATAGACTTCATTTACGGCACATGCCAAGGTTGGCGGCTCATACTTCTCTAGAAGCAGTACTGATACCCATGAATCAAACAAAATGCAGAAACTGAGAAAAGCCACGACATTGCACACCAGAACATAATTTCAGACAGAATTCTCCATCGATTGCCATCAACATTCTGGAGCAGAACATGATTCTAAAAGTGCAAAGTATCAGCTAATTCACTCACTCTTTTTTTTTTGTTAAACAAAAGTTTAGGTCAGAGGACTAATGTCAAGGAAATTGCAGGCCTCTACGAGGACTTGCACAATATTCACCACGAAGGATCACAGTCAAGAAACCTTTCAACTAGAAGTCCACCTTAATTACTAAACCAACCTTCGTTGGCTTCACTCGGTCATCCAACCCTAGATATCAAACTCACCTGAACAACAAAGTGACGTCCAACCCAAGTCCCACCAACGAAACGCCTTATCCCACAAAATTCCTACAAATTAACCCTTGATGCATTCTAAAACTGATGATTTAGAAGTAATCCCTATCTAATGATCAAATATGAAATAATCCAGAAAAGGGTTGTTCTGTAAAGCATTGAGGTAAAAGAACACAAAAAGAGAAAATGGGTACCTCGTAATTTCCCGCATTGTCCACGAAATAAACAAGCTTTCCAAGCCCCTTACAGTGTTCGATTCCGTAACGGTTTAATGGCAACTCAAATGACTCCTCCCTGTCAACGAAAAAAGAAACACGCATTAGATTCTTCAGTCAGATTCTCTAGAAACAGCGCATGAGTCTCCTTATGAATGGGAGAGGGAGAGAGAGTTACAGTTGCGAGAGGAGGAGGTAGGGAGAGGATGGAGAGCGTCAGCGATGGAGGAAGTGAACCCATGTGGATCCTTGAAAGGAGTACTATCTTTGAAGTTACCTTCATCACTCTTCTTCTTCTTATCTGGTTTTTATTTTGACAGACTCTTCTTTTCTGGTTTGAGTGCAAGTAAGAGAGAAAATTGTAGGGGTTTGATTCAACCTAAGGCTTTGTTTGGTTGATGGTAAGCTGTGGTTTCATATATAATGATATAGTTAAATTTTTATTTGTTTTGATTTTTATATATTTATAGTATGATTTTTTATAATTTAAAAATTATAAATTTTAGTAAATTTTATATGGCTTGCATTGTTTTTCATAATTTATAAATTTTATATTTTTAAAATACACCTAATAAATATTATACAACACTTTACTATATACCAAATTAGAACATTTTAATTATTTTATTAGTTTTATAGTCATACAATGCCACTAAACTAAATAAAAATAATTATTTAATTATACTATATCATATTATTTTTTTAAACAGAATATACAATAATTACAGTATTATATTATATAATATTATATTTTATATTAATAAATCGTACAGTCATAAACAAGGCCTAAATGGTGCTTGGTTTTCCTTTATAACAAACCCAGTCCTCTTTATTTTTTTGTCTGTGGAAAACTGTCCCTCTTGACTTTTTTCCCAGTTAATCGCCCTGTATATTCTTTAAAATATCTAACTAATCTGTTTTTTTGGTCAATAATGAAATTTTGTATTCAACCCAAAATGCTACAGCCTAAGAAAGAAATACAGCACAAATTGGCTGATTAAGACGCAAAATGACAAGGCTAACAAATACAGTACACTGAAAAACAACACAATTCGCAAAATTAGAGCAAACACAACTGCTGCCAAAAGCAGAAAGTTTAAGCACACACAAGAATTCACCAAAGATGGCCTTTGCCTCTGTTGCTAATGATTTACCTTATTATATCTAATTAGTCTAAATTTGAATTCTGATATCTATTTAATCCAAATTCGAAGTACATAGAACCTTTGGCGCCACAAAACTCTTCCATTAAAATCTCTTTACTGAATTTTAAATGTTCTCAACTTTTCCGTTTTGAATACTACTGCACCACAACCCTCTCGGCAGCAGCTGCACAAAACTGTTGATTATAAAACCAAATAGGAAGGCACATAGCAGTCACACTGTCAATGCACAAGACAGATGCAAATGCAGCCAAAAGAGCACTAGATACTTACTGTTCTACCCAAGAAACTTACATTTAGATTACAATCACACAATGGACCTATTGCAACTTTCAAGCAAATGAAAGAAACTGTTAAATAGGCATTGTACATTTCTTTTGCGAATGTCCTAGCAAATGACATCGACCACATTGTACAATTCTTTTCGGGCGCTTCAAGTTCTCTACCCGAAGAACCTTCTTTTTCGGCCTCCCCGGCGGCCGGCGAGTTTTAGGTGGCCGTATGACAATGTCAACTTTGGAGCCTCCACCTTCAGTACCTTCACCAGGTTCATTCCACATGCTCTTATCCGGAATTGGAATTATCATCTCCGAATATGTCCCTCGATAGCTGTCAACTGTGAAACAATGTTCAGCAAAAAGTTGGGCAGCTGACCCGCAAGAAATTAGCGCAGCAGCAGCATGTGCACAAGGTAAGCCATAGAGCTGCCAACGACGACATGAGCACACTCGGCTTCTTATATCCACAATATTTGTTCTCTCAGTTGACACAATCTCAAATTCAACTTCATTCGCACGAAGTGCTAGATAACAACGTGCGTCTGCAATTGCCTCTGAAATGCGTTTTTCAGCGGATGGAACAAGGATTGAAGTCATCCTCCTTCCTATGTCGCGACGGTTGTCAAACCAAGATGTCAACTGATGGCGAATATGTTCCATCATTTGCACAACTGGCAACTCATGGCATTCAAGAGCCCAATTATAAAGCAACTCTGTAACTCCAAGCGTAAAATGGCCATAACGAGTGCCCTCAAAATATGCCACAGCCCATAATTGAGGAGGAAAATGTTGAAACCATGTCATAACATCTTGCGAGATCTCTACCATCTCAGACAGCTTGCTCTCAAATTCAGCTGCAGTAAGAGCATAAACAGCATTCCAGAAAATATTGACCAACTTTGTGTTCTTGAATGTATCCCGGAAGTTTTCACTTATATACCGCAGGCAAAATCCATGAGAAGCACTAGGAAAATGTGTTTCAACAGCCTCTGCAATACCTCTTTGTCTTTCAGAAAGTATTGTAAGCCTAGGCATGTTATCAGTGTTTACCCCGAGAAGTTTCCGCAACTCTGACATGAACCACATCCAATTTTCATCACTTTCCACATCCACAATGGCAATGGCCAATGGGAACAATGCATCATCAGCATCAACTGCTGCAGCACAAAGCATTGTACCCAAATATTTCCCCTTCAGGTGCGCTCTATCAAGTTCCAAAAGTGGCCGACAAGCATTTATAAAGCCATAAATACATGCACGATAAGATATAAAGAGGCGCTGGAAACAATTCTCTGGTCCAGTGGCGAAAACTGAAGCAATGCTCCCTGGGTTGTTTCTCCTTATCTGTTCACAATACGCAGGAAGTAGCCGATACCCTTCCTCAAAAGTTCCGTGGAGTGCAGCCATGCTGCGTTCCTTCCCACGCCAAGCTTGCATATATGACACAGCAACACCATGTTGGTCCCTAATGTCTTGCAGTATTTCCTTTGGTTTGTACTGTGGATTATCTCTAATGCGTGCTTCTACAGATCTTGCAACCCAACCTACTGATGCTTGCTGATGATGAAGGTTATGGGCTCCTTCACAGGTATGCTCTCCTTGCAAGGTTCTAATTGTAAAGGTTGGAACTCCAGGGCACTTTGCAACATGAACACGCCATGGACAGCCTTCTTTCGAGCACTTAGCTATGAACCGGCTTCGATCAGATTTCACTATCCGCAAATCAAAATGCAAGGCTATGGCAATATCTTTCAGTGTTCTTCTGCAGGTTTCAACATCAGGAAATTCTTGTCCAATAGATAAAGTTTGTTCTGACAAAGAAACAGAAGAATTAGGCACAATCAAAGTGTGATCAGCCATGAATGCACCCAGATGAGGAGCTGCAGCTTTACGTGATTCAAAGGCTTCCCGTGGTGCAGCATTTAGAGATTAACCAGTTCCAAAATGGCATTCATCAAACACGGCAACCAATGAATCTTCCAGTCAGATAGCAAGTCTGCAATGGATGGCAGCAATATGGAATAAAATAGAATATTTTACAGAAAAAGTTCCAAACAGATCACAGGTAAAGTGAATCCAATACAAATTTAACAATGCTCCAATTACTGAACTATACGGAAAGAAACCTCCAGTATTTCTCCAATTATTAGGCTAAGAACATTAGCAAACAAATACCCTTAAAGAGTAATATGCATCATGTCATTTATTTCCCAATACTGGAATAGAATCTGCTAAATGAGAAAAAATTTTTTTACATGTATTAGAACATCATAAGCAGATAAGTTCAAGTATTCTTTACAAAATAGATGCATGATTTAAACAACATATACTTGAGCGCACATAGTATCTATAAGTATGCATGATACACACAAACACACAGAGAGAATCATTCACACAAACCTACAGCCACTAGGGCTTTGTACCTAATTTTATCCTTTCCGTTTTTTATGAGTAACAAAGATTCAGTGATGCAAACCAATAAGTGCATGCAACAAGATTATGCATGCCTTTTGTGCACCAATAAGTGCATGCAACTCGGAGTCACAGCCAATAAGACTCTGCAGCTACTTTCATCCTTTCTGTTTTTAATAACTAAGATTCAGTAATGCACGTGAATGAGTGATTGCAACAAGATAGAGAAGTAACAAACTTTTAGGCGTACAACACCTATTGTTGCACTTCAGTTGATATTCGGAGGCAAATTTTAACTTTGTGTGCCAGTATATCACTTCCATTCCTAATAGAGCCTTAAAATTGTTGATCTTTACAACTTTCATGGTGCACCATACATGGTACACCATCATATCACTTGTGTTTTGCACCTTGAGAAAATTTTGGAGTCATCATATTCCACCAAAACATAGTGGCACCAAGTTTATGTGACTACTTTCAGGTCAGGAACTTTCCATGCACTAGAAAAAAGGCCATAAGATAACCTTCAATAAATTTCCCTTTCATCATAGAGGAGTGCCTATTCAGAAAACCAAACTGCACTCTAGATCGGCATCGAGTAAGCATCATTTGTCCATATCAGTTGTTTGCTTATCTGCTTCTAGGTCCATATCCTTTAAACATGACTCTAGTTGAATTTCCATAACTCGATGGAAATATAGAGCCAGCCCTAATTACAATTCGAGAGACTTTGAATTATATTCACATTTAGCTCGACAAGGGTTTAGTGGACAAATATAGAAAGAAAGTAACTTATGTACCATCATACATGTAAACTTGAAAAGATATTTGGATTGGGTTATAACCTCTCAAGACTTGAACATCTTCATGTATTTCTATAAGCAAAGCCCAATGTAAAAGGGCTGGGAGGATGGTGCTTTTGGTACCAAAGCATCATGATGTATAATTTTTTATTTTGAGTAGTTCAATCACGATAAAAAAAATAAATATTGACTCAACCATACACCGACTTACTATTGCCTATACTACGAGAAACAAATGACGAAAAAAGGACAACTATGCAATAATAGCATTCCAGTTATCTGTCATCCTCAGGAATCGCTGTTTGTTCCGGAAACACAACTAACGGGGTTGTTACAGCTTATCTTTTTTAAGAGTGAAGCTTTTGCATGGTCAAGATAAACTAAAATGCAAAAAGAAGAAGAAAAAAAAAAGTGATCAGCTCATATACTTAGCAAAATAGCATCTTCAGCTATTGTGTCCCTAGTTAATGACAAAATACAAGCATAAAGTGACGAGAAGAGAATGCAATTCTGAAATTGACATCTACAACAAATACCACTTGTATCACCAAAGAAGGAAAAGCTGAAAGCAAGAAACAAGAGGAAATATACCGATCCCATGAAGCTCCGATAAATAACAACGTTGACAATCATTAGCTTTACTGATTGACCATATAATTTCGTTTTACCTCAATTATCATAACAACAATCAAAATACTCTGATCATGGAGTCAAATCTAAAACTTCAAAACGCAGGTAATCAAGCTCAAGAGTCACTCTTCAATTCAAATTCGATCCTGAACACGAGACCCTAACGACAAAGGTTCAACTCCCTGCCGTCAAGTCCAGTGCAGGTAAATTCCTTAGATAAATTAAAAGAGCACTGAGTGTAATTATCACTAATCGCCTCCATCCTCAAATCACTTTTCAGCAACCAACAAACGATTATATAAACAAACCTGATTACTTTCCAAATCTAAACTGAATTTCATGGCTCCATTACCGCCTTCACACTCCAAGTTTCTTCAAAAAAAATTAACTGACGGATTTCATCTTTTTTACAAACAAGAACTTCCAATAATTCGCAACTTGTTAACCAATAACTTTGAAGTGCATAAAATAAAGTAAAATGGGATGAATGATTAAAATACCAAATGAAAATAGAGTAGAAATTCAAGTAAAAGAGGGAAAATTGCGCACCTATTTGAGGGTTAGGATAGGATTACATCCAGGTGTTGGAATGTGCACGTAAAATGCTACAGATTCAAAAGCCAAGATTCGAAGGAAGACGAAAACCCAAGTGAGAGAACAACCCATTTCTTCTGTTGGCATCTTTATTCACATCTTTCTCCATCTCTCTCACAAAGAAGAACATACAGAGCCCCTAGGGTTTGAAAGCTTGGGCCGGCTTGAGAGAATAACGATGAAAGTGACGTCAGAAGGGACCGAGGGTCTGAGACGAGAGAGAAAAGATGGACGGTGTCGGCGTGAGAAGGGACTGAGACGAGAGAGAGGAGATGAACTGGTGAGAGACGAGAGAAGAGAATGAACGAGAGAGCTAAGGTCAGTGGTTTTGAGAATTTGATTCGAGAGAAATCTGATCTGAGGGTTTAGGTTAAT
Source organism: Flueggea neowawraea (assembly GCA_948243855.1). NCBI lineage: Eukaryota > Viridiplantae > Streptophyta > Magnoliopsida > Malpighiales > Phyllanthaceae > Flueggea > Flueggea neowawraea. Next base: position 9,673 of record CAODLS010977386.1, on the reverse strand, counting down.
CAATGGTTAGGAATCCTTTTTTTGGTCAGAATGGTTAGGAATCGGTTCGGTGTAATAGTAATATTTATCAGATACACTATACTATAGGGGTGGTCGGTTTGGTTCGAATTTGATTTTAAAAATCTCAAACTTCAAATCGAACCATATCGATTTTTGTATCTTTAGAACCACCATCAGACCGAACTAGTTAACAACCGATCAAAACGGTTCGATTCGAATAGTTTGGATGGTCGGTTTGGATCAGAGGATTTGTTTGCTCTTCCTTAACAGAGACCAGAGAGAGCCCATGACGGAAATTAGATTAGATTTATAATTATAAATCTTACCCACTATTTGTTTTTTCACCTTGAACCCACTAATTTTTTGTTAAAATTAAAATGTGGAGTCAAATTACAAATTTTTAAAATTCTGTTTATTTTTAATGGAATTTGTAGAAGATCAATATATTTCTCTTTATTAATGCATACAGATCTCCTTTCTGGAATTATTTACCAATTAGAAAAAAAAATCAAGAATTAAAAAAAATAAAACATCTAAATAGGTCTATTTATTATAATATAGTCCAGACACTAATGAGTTAATTATGTCACATGTCTCAAATAAAATTTAAATTTTAACAAAAAGAATCCTTAGTTTGTTAATTAATAGAGTAACATATTTTTAAGTTTAGCTTAATTACATGTCATTTTTTAAAATTTAGTTTTTAATTTTTCTCTTTCCTCTTCCTTCACTCACACTCATTTGTCTCTTTCCTCTCACTCTCCTCAAACCCTAGCTCTACACCCTCCCTCAACTTCTCATATGCCGCTTATCTCTTCATCTCTCTCGCTCCACTCCACTATCTTCTCTCATCCTTTCGCTGCTTTCCTTTGCCATCTGGAACTCTTGGTTCTCTCTTCTTCATCATCGTTCTCTTTCGCACTCTTTTCTCCTCCTCAAGTTCTTTTTTCTCCTCTGTCGTGTCTCGTCCACCACCTACATGGTCCAGATCTAGAAACCAATGTCCGACGCCACATTTTCATGAGATGTCAAAGCGGCTTGGATTGAAACCGCGCGGCCTTGACGCCTTCAAACCAAATCTAGAGAGACAAACGATGCTCTCCCTCTCTTTGTCTCCAAACGCAACGGCGACGAGATGCGAAGATTGTTGAGCGGCGAATGACGAGGGCAAGGGTTGGTTGTTGTGTGCTTGTTGTTTAGCGAGATTTTACGAAAGTACCATGAGTTCTAAATTTTTTTATATAAGTCCTTTTTATTTGTTTAGTCATGTCGTTTTTTGTGAAACTTAATGGTTTAATGTAAAAACACTTTCAAATTGTGAAGATTGATTTTGGTTGGTTTTCGTTGAATTGATTGATTTTATGCAGAGATGATTATATTTGGAGACTATTGGAGAGACCAAATTAATCATCATAAAATAAATTAAAATTCATAAATATATATATAAAAAATTGAGCTTAATTAAAAAAATTATAACACAGAAAATTTGTTGAATCAATTTTTTATAAAAAAATTTGTGAGATTTGGGCACATTTGGAGACTATTAGAGAACTTCTGAATAAAACTAAACTTCTTATAAAAAACAGTAAAATCCTTTTTGAAGACATTTGAAGACTTTCTGAATTAAACCAAACTTCTTATAAAAAAAATTGAAAACTCTTTTTTGAATACCTTTGGAGTCTTTTGGAGTCTTTTGAAGATATTTTTTGGAGGCCTTTTGGGAAATTATATAATTTTTTTTACTAAAAATCATTTTTTTGTGAAAAAATTATTTTTTCGTAAAAATATCGCGATTTTCGTATATGACATTTTTCAAATGATTTTTATTTTTGGAAGACATTTTTCAAAATTGGTATTGTTGGAATACATTTTTCAAAATTAGTATTTTATTTTGATATAAAAGTGTGATTTTCCCTACACTAATAGTAGGGCCAGGTCCATTGAACCGACTTGGCCCGACTGGGTCTATGCCCAGGCTACTATACAAAGCCCTATTTTTTTTATACATATTTCAACAATGTATTTCGTATAAATGAATTTTACAAAATTTTATGAAATCAAATTTTACGAAATTTATTTGTAAATTTAATTTTTGTGTTTGGTACAACTTTTTAAAAATCTCAAATTTTTGATTTACAAATAAAGAAATTTGATTTTATGTATATTTTGTTCATTTCTAAGTCCCATTAAAAAGGTGAGATTTACAAATAAATTTCACACTTTTTTTACTTAGACAAAATTATTATCCATACTACACCCTTCATTCACCACTCAAATATTAATTATAAAGACATTTTAGTCAACAAAAAATAAATAATTATAAATCATCACTTATTCTAAACACAACATTCATTTACAAATAAATAAATCGAAGAACATGTTATATCATTTCTAAATATAAATTCTCATAAGTTTCATTTCATTTGCAAATAAAATAAACTATAACCATTTTAATTAATTTACAAATAAATAAATAGAAGAACATGTTATAACATTTCTAAATACAAATTCTCATAAGTTTCATTTTATTTGCAAATAAAATAAACTATAATCATTTTAATTCATTTACAAATAAAATGAAATCAAAATTTATTTGATACTAAACACTATGTTAATCCCAAACTCCATTTCTGGTGCCTTGAATCTTGGACAAACTCCATTTTTAGTGTCTTCAACCCTGAACCTAATGTTTTGAGCAGCAAGCGCTCTCCACTGAACTAGTATTTACACCAAACATATATAACTCTATTTTAATCACCATAATCCAAATCAAAGGAGAGCCAAGAACAATAGTAATTCATCAACAAGTTTATTTCTATGAACTCTTCAAAAAACAAAGTTTATTTCTATGAAAATTTTTAACTTATTTTCAAGAAAATGTTTGAATGTCAAAGTTTGATATTATGTATATGTTCACAAAAGAAGAGGATTTCATTTTCGGTTTTTTAATAAATAAATCATTTTCAATGATTACAAGCGAATGATGTATGGAAAAAACACCATATTACCTTTCTTTTTTAATTTGATATTAAATACAATGCTAACTTTTATAGTATATGTTGTGAAATAGTGTAAATTTCTCTATCTTAGTCAACGCTCTCGAGTTTAAATCTAAATATGAATTATTTGTAAGATAATTCAATGTAGATATTAATATTGTTTTATTTTGAGATAGCATCTAAATAAAAAAATTAAGTTGAGTTGAAATATACTACATTGTCTAATTATTTTCTCATATTATTAGCATCATATTTTTTAAAACTAAAATATTGTAATTACCGTTCAATATAAAATATACAAAAAATAGATAATCTCTTTGATTTTATGCTTATTTTTTCCTTAACCAAGTATCAGTTTTTTAATTAACTTTTTTTTGTTGTTTGGTACCCACTGAGATTTTAGTAAACAAACTCTTATTAACTTGAATTTTATACTGAATATGACAAATTTTGAATGGATAGTGTTATACCATTAGCCATTAAATACTCTTATAATATAATAATAATAATAAACAAATTTTTCATTTTGAATATCTCAAAATATAAACACATTTTTATTTTTTTATATTTATTTTTAGTAAAGTTATAAATTTATCATTATTTATTTTTTTAATTAATTTATATTTAATTAAAAAATAAAAAAAAATATAAAATTAAATAAGTTTAATGGACGGAGGGAGTAAATAAAACGACACCCTATAAAAGAAAAACCGCGACGCGTCGGCGTGATCTGGCGCGAAAACGCAGCACCAGATCTCACACAACGCACTCGCCGATCGAGCCTACCACCGCCGACAACATGCAGAAAACGGCCCAGGCTTGGTTCACCGGAGGCCCTGCTTTCACCGACCAGTCACAACAAGCCAAAACCTCCTCTCTCCTCGCCGACTGGAACGCCTACTCCGCCTCCCAAGACTCCTCCTCCTCTGATCCCTCCTCTCTCTCCTTCGACCTCGAAGCCGCCGTACGTAGCACAGGTGACAAAGTCTCCGGCACCTTCAACGCGTAAGTGTATCTTTCAATATTAGACTGTTATTGATTCATCATTTTGAAAGTTTGATAATTTAGCTTTTCGAATCAAAATAAAAATGGGAATTGAATTTGTATTAACTTTATGAAACCTGTTACTTCGAAATTCATCTGATACTTAACTGTTTACCAATCAGATAGGCAATTGATATGTAAAAAAGCTGAAATAATGAAGGTCTTAATTAGATCTTTGATTTAATTTTGACTTGATTTGGCTTTTGTTTTTCTTAGGGTTACAAAAGGAGTGAAGGACTTGCCGGGGAACTTTCAGTCGGCGACGAGTAATGTTCCGTCAGGGAAGTCGTTGATGTACTTTGGGATACTGTTAGGGGCTGGTGTGTTTTTCTTGTTTATTGCATTCACCATGTTCCTTCCTGTGATGGTGCTGGTTCCTCAAAAGTTCGCTATTTGTTTTAGTATTGGTTGTGTTTTTATTATCGGCTCGTTTTTTGCTCTTAAAGGGCCTAAGAATCAGCTCGCTCATATGTCTGCCAAAGAGGTACACACAATGCTCACTAGTTATTGACTTATTGTGGTTTAACATTGTAGACGAACTTCAGGTTGCTCTGTTTATGTGGAATTTATTTCGATTCTCAGGTTGTAAAATTATATAGGAATTCTGTGGAAAGATCATTTTTATCCATTGTGTTTAGGAGAGATCACAATGATCATGTAGTGTTATGCTTTTGCATTGATAGGCTTAGTGGAAATAAATTCAAATATATTTTGCTTGAAGATCGGCTTACAGAACAGAAAAGTAGGTTTGGATTCCGAAAAATTGGATTTGGGGGAAATTCTTTTGGTAGAAGTTGGATCTTTTGAGTTAGTTTTTATGGGCGATGTCCGATAAAATGGATAAATTGCATTGGATAGCGAGTAACCAAATGGGTTTTTGTTACAAAAGGTATTATTAACTTTTCTTTTGTGTTATATTTAACAGAGGCTGCCTTTTACATTGGGATTCCTTGGTACAATGGTAGGGACTGTGTACGTGTCCATGTTTCTCCACAGTTACATTCTTTCTGTGCTTTTCTCTGTGCTACAGGTATGTATTTGTTTCTGAGTTTCATATATTGATCTTCATCTTTATTAGATCTGTTAAGGTACTAGTCAAATATTAAACTCACTTGGTCCAGTTGGGTATTTGTTGAAGATCTATGTCAAAAGATTGAAATTTATTTTTTGGATAATTTACTGCCTGTAAAAGTTTGCATTAATGGGCATGGCTAGAATTTCCAATCTGTCTTTACATGTTTTTAGATTTCAAGTTTTTCTATGATTTGTGGAATGCAAAATGATTGATGGTCTCATCTTAACTTCAAACATTGATTTGTTTTATCATTTTTCTTTTAAGTGTGAGTCAAGCACCAATACGATTGCCAGATAATAATGCGTTTTTATTTTTGCTAGGTCCTTGCACTGTTATACTATGTGATTTCCTATTTCCCTGGAGGATCAACTGGACTGAAGTTTGTTTCTTCGACTTTTACGTCTTCAGTACTCCGAAGGTGACATTGATATCCTTTTTTTGGTCGTTAATATTCTTCTTGTGCTCGTCCATACAGTTGTAAAATAGGAAAAATGTCCTTCAAACATGGGGGATTAAGATTACGAATTTAAGATATTCTTTGTTCCTTTCTTGCTGTACCCAAGGGAAACGTCTGTGTTATTTAATTTGATAACATTTATGTTTAAGTTATGTGAGTTGAGAATCTTTGTGCACTTGAGTCCTCCTTTGGGTTGGCTGATGACAGAAATTTGAAAATATTCACTATTGATCGAACAAAGAAAGCATATAGCAGCAAAGCTTAGTTGTTAGACGTTTATCTTGTTGTTGCTTTACATCCATCCTTGAGAACCAAATACAGTCGTTTGCATGGAACAACCATTTCATAGAAAGCCTTCTGTTGTTAATATCTTAGTGTTTATTTACGGTAAATTGTAGAAGTAACTAGTGGACTTGTGGATTTGGTAAATTGCATGGGAAAAAAAATAGAGAAAGTGACGTCCTTTTAAAGTTGCATTATACTTGAATAGTAATGTCCTATTTTGATATTTTACAAACAAATTAACGTATTTGCTATCATGTATCAAGTTAACATGCTGACATGAGAATTGTTGTGCATGACTTGAATTGTGATGAGCAGTTTGTTTATGTTAGATTAAGTGATAAAGTATAAAAACAGGTTAAGTTACCGAAGTAGATAACAAATTGATAAATTGTATGGTAAAAAAAATATTGAGAATGATAGTCTTTTGAGAAAAAATATATACACATTGTCTTAATGAGGAAACAAAAAGTAGTGCAAAAGAAGTGATCGCAAGATCTACTAAACCCGCTTATAATGTATCTTTACATGTATATACCAAAATGGGAGACTGTACTCCTTGATTTCGACGAGGTTCTTAATTGGTTTTGCAATATCTAGCCATGTCTACTAGTGTTACTTGATCTTCCAAGCATAAAGAAGAAGGCAGAAATCTGATGTTGCTGCATCACTCTTGGTCAAAAAATAGTTGCTACCGTCGCTCGTCTTACTGTGGCCGGTTCCATGGCTTCTCTCTTCTTCACCATCCTCGGAATCCGGCATACCAACTTTGAATATGAACAAGCCATGACCTGTTTCTGGATTATTGAACCAGTCATGGACGTCCCAGAACACCTGCAACGGTTGTTCGTTCACGACGAGAGTCTGGTTACCTCTGAATTTCCATTGCAACTTCTTGACATGAATCACCACGAGTCCGTCTATATGCTAATCCACATCTCAGGACGGTTCGGTCCTGTAGTGCAACTCTCAACCACAATGTCATGTTCTTGTTTTTTCCCACCCAATTTAGCTTTGGTACCGAAGCATTTCTTCGCAAAAACGTTTTCCTTCTTGTAAATCATGGCAGGACCAACCAATGCGGGTCTCGCCTTTGTTTTCCTGTAAGCTTTGTCGTTGCGATCTCCCAGTAACAGTACAACCTCCTCGTCGGAGAAAAAAGCAACATAGTAATCGCTGGATGGCTCAGGGCTGCCGGAAAACTTAGCTGAAGAAAGATTCCAGTAGATATCTACTTGGCATTCTTCAAGCATAAAAGACTTGCTCCCTTTCTTTGTCCAGAAATTCCATGGAGTGACGTCGATCTTGCAACTGTAACAAATTTCACCTTCAGGGCTATTGACAATGAGGGTAAGGTAATGGTTCATGTAGTTTCTTGACCACAAGATTGTCGCATTTCGCCAGCAACCGGAAATATACGTTTGGTATACGCATGTGACCGTGTTTTGCGGTGTTTTATTTGTTGTTGGATCTTCTGCTGCTTTATTTGATGCATGTGACGATTGGTTTCCACTCGATAATACTTGCAACGGATTCTGAAGAAACATCTTTCTTTCAAGAATTACCCCTTAAAAGATTCGAAAATTTGAGTTCGATTCTCGGTAAGAGCCAATATAAAGAAAGTTCAATTACTAGTAGAAGCCAATATAAAGAAAATGAAAGAATACAATGAGAACAAGCATGAAATTGGCTTATATATATATAACGTTTTCTCCAGGAGGCTGTTACGGAGGTTGTGTCATAACAAAGAGGGTCAATTATTGTCAATCTTCAGTTATATAACTTATGTTGTCTCAAATATTTCCATCAATAATTCTGTTATTGTATCATTCTCAGCCGTTATTTATAGATAACGGCTAACCGTCAAACAGGACCAACCACTTTAGCTGCAATGTTTCTAACAGTTTCCTTAACTGTCTTGTTGGCATCAGGTTTTGTAACACAAAATTTCCAAAAATAGGCTGATGGAACTGAATTCTGTGATTACAGGGTAACAAATAAAAATGTGATATATTCGACATACTTGTGCACAAAATCTAACATCTTAAGACAGGAGTATTCATACAATCATACTATATTACCGTTGTTGTATGCTTCCTTCGATTCGATTTCGGTCCCATCTTTACCTTTTCCCGTATGTCCCTCAAGCAAGTTCTTACCAGAATTTTTGGATGTTGATATTCCTCCGATTCGATTAGCTGAAGCACCTGCCTGAATTGCCTCTACGTACAGTACTCTCACCAGATGTCTAAAGTGGCGTCGAAAGGTAGGCATGCGTGACATTGAGGCTACGATTCCCTGCAACCTAACACCCGCGAAGTACACCATGAGTAACCAACACTACTAGCTTTCTGGATTGTTTATAAAATTGATCGCCTAGGCTTCTCTGATTCTGATAGGATTGTCTAGATACAAAATTGGAAACATTATCTTTGTAAATCGGATGTACAATTTATTACCATACCTTCTGATTATGGCCTGCAACTGTGCTCTTCTGACATTGTCATCAGAAGGAAATATTCCTTCATCCCAGTCTTCCGGTCTCTCATTTTCACACTGAAAGATTAATCTTCTGAGGCTCATTTCTTCATTTTCATTTAATTGGAGCTTCTTTATTTGTTCTTTCGTGATCAACAGCGGCTCAATGAACCAGTCAAACAATTTATTCCCTGGTTCAATGATCCTCAACAATTCTACATCATCGGCTGCAAGTTAGTTAGAATAATCATCGTGGAACCACATAATATCATAAATCTGAGCAAAGAACAAAGAGAAGTAGATATGACATAAAAATCACCAACCCATATGAGTCGAACTTTGCAGATACGAGCAGACACTGTAATATGGACCAAGCTGGCAGTTTAATGCCCAGCTTCTTACAATTACCCTTTAATATGCATTCTTCAACATCCTTGATATCTATTAAGCCATCACGAAGTAGTATCCTACCATTCACTTCACAGGATTTGAAAAACCAATCCCACACCTGTTACAAAGAAGAGAAACGCATACTAGAGTCCATATAAAATCAACATTGCAACTATTGAAGACATCATACCTGCACTGGTCTATATTGCTGAATTGCTCCCGTCAACGTTCTCGATCTCTGTGATATAAGCTTCGAGTTAAGTGAGTTTTCTCTTCTGCTCTTCAGACTATCATCATTGTCACACAATTTACTGCTCATGTTTTTACGATATCCAGGCCTGGCTGTCACAGGGAATCTCTTAAATCAAGAAACACATAATTTCGTATACATAATCTGTCATCCGTATTGAAGATTATTGGCAGTAATGCCTCACTTCTATCAGAGTAATTTTAAATACTAAAACAGAGTAAGCATAATCCTTCTTTCTAATTACTATAAGAAAGAGAAAAAAAATTATATCATACCTAGGAAGGCACGATCCTTCCCTCAAATAAAGTAAATCATTGACATATTCGTCGAACAGTGACACCACAGCTGTCATGTAGGCTAACCCCACGCCAAGTGATTCTTCCTGGATATTTAAAGAGCTTGATTTAGATAAAACAAACCAATAGAAAAAAATACGACACCCTGCCAGAATTCCAAATGACAACAAAAGAAAATGATCGAAAAGTTGAATTATAGCAGACCTGATGGACAATTACTCCGCTGTAGAGCCCCAGAGCAAAGCTGGACAAGATTGCAGCTATTACGGATCCTATAACAGCCAAAGGCCATAAGATGATAGAAAGACCGGCAAATGGAACACACTGTCTCTAAGAATGGCCCTTGTCTACCGATTAAATCTTCCAATAGCCTCTTCCATCCTCGGAACAACATGTATGGAC
>CAODLS010977347.1:0-28682 GCA_948243855.1 Flueggea neowawraea | reverse complement strand
TGATTGATGGGGAGTGCAAAATCTTTCCATGTTTTGTCATCATGAAAAAGGGAGAGAATGTTGACCATCAGTTTTGATGATTTTAACAAAACATGTGAAAAATTTAAACAATGCACGATGCAGCCAATGTTAAGCACATTGGAGTATGATCAACACATGTTTCATATGCTACAAGTCACGTTGATCATATCAAAGGAATTATGGGTTTTCCAGTTGAGATACAAGTCGCACAACACAAGATACAAGTCACATTATCGAGTTGAACTAAGGGCAGAAGGTATAAGGCGCGTTGCATGAAGCTCAAGTCACATTATATGGATGAGGTGCTCTCGACATGAGTTGCATTTTTCTACAAGTCACGTTGTAGAACATATAAGTCACATTATCCGAATGAAGTTCTCTTGGCATGAAATTCACTTGTGTACAAGTTACGTTGAATACTTACAAGTCACGTTGACGAGAATGAGCATCAGACTTGAAGTCGACTTAAGAGCAATGGAAATCGATGTTACACTACCTTTCAAGTCACATTGTGAGTAAATGAGTCATCTTTGAAATCATTCCTCAATGCACGTTGCACGAAGATACAAGTCACATTAAAAGAGGTGATGTTAGCATATGATAAGTCGGCGCCTCGGGATTCAAATTTAAATATTCTCTGACACCTGACACAATCACGTGGTAGAATCAAAGAAGAGATCTTTAGAGATCGATAACGGACGTTGAAGGTTGATGTGCCATATCCAACTCACACTAAGGCATGATCAATGCACGTTGCAAATGGACACAAGTCACGTTGTACGAAAAACATTTTGGGTAAGCATTCTGGATGGAGACTCAAGTCACGTTGCATAAACATAAGATACATTACATTATGCAACATTTGAGGCCTAAGTGCCAGAGTTGGATCCAAGACACATTGAAAGGAAGCAAGTCACGTTGTACGTCAATGGGACATTTACAACGCACGTTGTACCTGCTGATGTCATCAAAATAAAAAATTCTTTCTCATTTCTTAATGACTATTTCAAGTCTCACAACAGCTACATTTTGAGGTCTACCTATAAATACAGGTACTCACTTCAGAGACAAACAGAGAACACATTGAGAGTGTGCCCAGGCTTTGCAAATTTCATTATTCACTTTCTCTCTCTAAGTATTTTCAAGTTCTTACACCACATCTAAGCTTATGTATTGCTATTTTCTTTGAGAGTTGGTGTGAGAAGATCATTCTCGTTTTGTTAAACCTTGTGTAAACAAGCTTTGGTTGTAAAGCTTATGGGTAGAATATGTTTACTTGTTTGTTGCCTTTGAAAAACAAGTGGGTATTGGTTTTCTTGTTGAGCCAGCTAAAAAGAAGGGATTGTAAAGGTTGTTTTGTGAGCCTGAAAAACAAGAGGTTGTAACGGTTTGCCTCCACCTGCGAGTGAGGAAGATTTAGTGGATTGAAATTCTCTAGTTGAGGCTAGAGGAGTGAACGCAGGTCAAGGAGGATCAAACCACTATAAATCGCGGATTTGTTTTCTTTATCCCCTACTTATTTTCACTTCAGTTTCTGTGGTTGTGTGTTGGATTTATCTATCAACTTTTGTTTTTCAAAATATTGCCAAAATTTTTCAAAAGCTTTTATACTTAGCAGGAGATCCAATTCACCCCCCTCTTGGATAGCCATATTGGGATTTCCTTGAAGGTGGTACAACGCACGTTGTTGAAAATCCATTCAAGACCGTGGTACAACGCACGTTGATGAAAATCCATTCAAGACCGTGGATACTGGAGGTCTTGCAAGGTGATTTGAATTGCTATCAAATCACGCAGAACTCAATGGAACAAATTACAACTCAAGTAGAGAGAGATACAATGCACGTTGTACAAGGTGAAATCATTTAAAGCAGAACGTTTCATTCTCTCACAACGGCTACTTCGAAGCTCCAACGGCTATATATTCAAAGAGTGGCTATAAATAGACGTCCCTGAAAAGAAGAGAAGTAAGAGATACCCTTTCGAAGAATTTCTAATCATTTTATCTCTCACTTCTACCTTTTTAACCCATTTGAGCTATTTACTTGATATCTTACTGTTGGGTTTGAGCGAGCTTTAATCTGCTATACACTCGGGTTAAATTTGTGACAAACAAGGTTGTTTGCTTGGGTAGATAGGTTTCCTTGTTGTGCCATAGAAAAATAGGAGTGGTTGCTAGTGAGCCTTAGAAAACTAGAGTTCGGTTTGCGTTTTGATCCCGCAAAAACAAGTGATTCAGTTTCCTAGTTGATCCCGTAAAAACTCGAGGTCAGGTTTGCTAATTGAGCCTGCAAAAACTAGTGGTTAAGGTTTTCTAGTTGAGTCTGCAAAAACTAGGGAAATGGTTTTCTTGTTGAGCCCGCAAAAACAAGGTGTAAGGTTTTCTTATTGATCCTGCAAATACAAGGTGTAACGGTTTCCCTCCACCTGCAAGTGAGGAAGAATCGTTAGTGGATTGAACTCTCTAGTTGAGCTAGAGGAGTGGACGTAGGTCAAAGAGGACCGAACCACTATAAATCAAATTTGTCATATCTTCCATTACTCTCTCTTACTTGCTTTGCATTGCATTTGATTTACATTGTTGTGTATGGATTGGATCTTTAGGGCTTCCACATTTACACTTTGATTTAAGTTTGAAAGAAAAACTTTGTAATTTGTTTTAGATTGCAAAAGACTTTCAACAAAGTTTTTAACTTGCTAAAAATCTAATCCAATCCCCTATTGGATTACCATTCCATTGCCCCCTACTAGGACTTTCTCTCCGCATTGGGTAAAAGCTTCTTTTGTGCCAATATCTTTTCCACCATTTTTTCCATGTCCACGATGTCCTTGGCAATGAATATTGAGTGGTCATCTGCTTCTACCCTCTTCATCGGGGCTTGAAGGGCTCTTTGCACGTGCTTTCATCCACTTCGTGGTATCGTTCCCTTTCTCTCTGGCGATGATTTCTTCTTCTTTCCTTGGGAGTGATTCAAGTTGTTCATTCGGGAATGACATGTCCTTCTCTGCCTTACGACGAGGAAAGTATTCGTGATGGTGATTCTTTGTGGGAGCCTTTGGCCTCTCACTTGCAGCACATGTGTTCACATCTTAAGGAAGAGTCACTTGAGGGGCATCCTCGTTTAGTGCCAATATTAGTTCCTGGATTATCCTTTAATTCTTCTGATTCTCACGTTTCAAGGCCTCAAACTCCTCAAGCAGGACTGTGATAGCCGCCGCCTTTAAAGTGCCTGCTCCCAGAGGATTCAAAGGACTTTGAATGTCTTGGCCTTCTTCCTCGTGGTGACCAGCCACTTGAGATTTTGTCTTCACTCCCATTCTTGTGGTTGATGGTCTCTTTTTAGGGAAATTGTGGATGATGATGAATAAGTGGAGAACACGACCTTTTGCTTGTTTCCCACGGACGACGCCAATTGTTGTTGCATGGAACAACAATGAAATCGATCTGTCTTCAAATCTTCACGTGAATTCTGCAAAAGAAACAAAGTGAGAGGTCGAGGGTTGATCCCCCCATTGCACTCTGATGCTTAAGTCAGCAGACTATTTTGACAGAGTTTTGGCATTGTTTGTAGGTGGTAACACGTACCTTTCTCTGAAGTGGAAGAATACTATTTATAGAGTGATGAGAGTGATGGGGCAGATTTGGATAAGTTGTGGAAGTATCTTCCTTTGAATTATAAACGTAATTATATCAGCTTTTCAAATCCTTGAAGATCTGCTCTCTTTCTATTTTTAAGCGACATGCAATAAATGTGATTTTTGAAGAAGTCTTGTATAAGGTGGGTCTTCCTACTTAGGCTTGACTTATTACTATGGATCGAGTCTTAAGTAGAACTATACTGCATTAGTGGGTTTTATGCGCTTTTGGCCTAGGTTACATCACTAGGTTTTAAGAGTTTAACTGAATTTCAAGATATTAAGAGTTTGTTGCTTTGAATTTTTGTAAGTGTTTTGATTCACAGGGAGAGGGAGATAGATCGAAAGACGGAAAGGGAAAGATATGAGACACAAATGAGGAGATAAAGGGTATAATAGTCATTACATTCATGTATGCATTGGTCTTACATTCTATGTCACTAAAGCTGACATGGATTGTTAGTTTTTGCTGACAGCGTTTAGGCACAGGGAGGCAATCACAACCTTTTTGAAACACAGGGACGCAAACACAGAATATGGTAAACCTCATGGACATTAATGTAATTTCCCCTTCGACTAATCAAAGAAACTGGCCAATTTGATCGCTTAAGTTTAGTTAAAGCAAAACCAAAGTTCAGTTCAATTCATTTCATTTCTCTGATTGGTCTTTTTTTTTGGTTTTTTATTGGTTCGATTCGGTTTGAGTTGAACCAATAGAAATGCCACCTTAGTTCATCATATAGTTGCCATTCACCAAATTAATTTTTCTACCATACCCGTGATTACATACCCTATAAAGTTTTAAAATCATCCAAAAATGTTCCCTAAATGAGTCACCACAAGAGCATTCCATAATTTTGCCGAAATCTCAACATATCTTAAAAACTGTTCCCACCAGAAAATGTCCGCAAATTATTTGAATCGAATCATGCGATTTCTTATTCTAGCCACGCATACCATCCCTAAAAGGGTACTTTTGATAAAAGATTAACAGAAAAAAGATAAAAATTGAATGGAGGGGTTTAGGGGTTTTTAGGTTAGCCAACTTGAAAGAAAGTCGAAGAAAATTCATGATTATGGAAAATCCTAAAAAAATATATAACAGTCTCTGAAAACAAAAAAGACTCATTTTGGGTACATTGAAATGAGTAGCAACACGCTACTTGATCCAAGTGTGAAATGGCACTGTTTCGCACTAATGGCTTGCGTTTGTCAGGTAAGGGACACTAACGACGTGCATCCTTGAGGCACTGAAATATGCAGCTTTTTACTCCTTTTAAACCCATAAAATTAGATTTTGCTAACCAAATCCAAGCCAAATCAGACCAAACTGAGCTCATTAATTTTAAAATTTCATGTTTAATTCGTAAATACTCTAAACATTCAAAAAAAATGCAAAAGTTCGAAATAAAAATTTTGAAATTACAAACTTGGGGGGAAAGAGTTTGGTGTGTTGACATATTTCTTGGGTGTCAATGTGGCACTAAATAAGGATGGTATTTATCTTTGCTAGCACAAATATGCGTTAGATATTATTTCTGAGACTAGATTATTAGGTGCCAAGCCGAGTGAATTTCCTATGGAGCAGAATCATCGGTTGGTGTTAGCAGAAGGTGACTTACTAACAAATCCAGAACAATATCGTTGGTTGGTAAGGAAGCTCATTTACTTAATGCTCACATGTCCTTAGTTGCCCCATAGTGTGCATGTTTTAGCACAGTTTATTGCAGCTAATCCAGTTTACCATGAGCAAACAAAACACATCGAAATTGATTTTCATTTTGTGCAAGATGAGATGCAACGTGGGTTACATTGTCACATCACATGTGCTGAACCAAGGGTGGCTCACATTTGATTTCCTCTATGCTTTGATTAGCAAACAAAACTTAGAAAGATTTTTTTTAAGAAAGAAAATAAATTCAAGATAAAAAAAAGATCAAGAAAATTAAAGAAAATCATATTGACACGTCTAAGAGTCAATCCATGACTTTTGGGAGTCAACTAATGCATGGGAAAATCAAGTGAAGAAGTTCCACGGCTTTGGTAGTCGACTAATGACATGTGGTAGTCAACTAATGGACATGTGGAGTCAACAATGCCCAGTAGTCGACTAATGAAGGCATGAGTCAACTAATGGAGCAAAGTCACTTGGTAGTCGACTAATGAATGCCATGATTGCTCAAATCTGATTCAAAATGATATTTGATTTACATGTTAAATATTTCAAATAAAACTGTTTCTCAATAGATACTTGACCCCAGTAGTCAACTAATGGATTTGGGTAGTCGACTAACCATACAGACATAAGTGAAAATTGAGTCTGGTAGTATACTAATGGAAGCTGACAACTTTAAAATAGATTCATGATTGATTTCCAATGAGTCCCTATGCTACTCCAATGGTTCAATAAACTTCAAGAGGTTCTCAAATACTATAAATAGAGGCTTGAAGGATAGAAGAAAGTACCTAAATTTATTCTATATCAATTCTTCATTTGGTACTAAAAAATAGTATTGTTTGTGGGTAATTCGCTTCATTCACATATACCAAAATACCACCACTTTGTTTCTCATTTGTAATCTCTTTAAGAGTTTGTAAACACTTGTATGTGAGTTAGGGGAGTTCAATCAAGTGGTGACTTCATAGTTTCCACTAGGTTTATATTTGAACAAATATCAACTAGTTGTAAGAGACAAGCTCCCAGTTAGCTTGGAAAGTGGTTGTTGTAAGGAATACTCTTGGCGGCTAGCATAGTGAAACTCATGCTTGGAGCTTGAAAACTGGACGTAGGAACCGAAAATTAGCTGAACCACTATAAAATTGTGTTTGATCTTCCTCTTTTCTGCTCATTTTATTTTAGCTTAATTCCACAAGCACACGCGTGCACACACACACACACACACACACTTATTACTAACATTTGTTTGTGTATTGTGTTTTTGCAATAAGGTAAAAAAAAAAGAGTCAATCACTCTATTCACCCCCACCCCCCTAGAGTGATTCTTGTGTCTTCAACATGTCCGGAGTGTGGAGTGATTAGCAGACATTTTTTCCAAAGCAGCAATTTGAATATCTTCTTCGTAAGTTAGGCATTCACAATCTTGGTGCACCAATTTGAGGGGTATTAATGTATCAGTATATTTATAAAGAAAATATTTTGTGTATATTTTATTCCCCTAATTAGGAGTAATTTTTGTTGTACTAGGATTCTAGAAGATTTGTACAGATTGTGAACTTTAAAGAAAATAAGAGAAAAGAAGTGTGGTTTTGTATTATTAATCAGGCTTTTCTAATACAAAAACAGTGAACACAGGCAGATATATTTATAATAAGCAGGATCATACAAATTTCCTTAAGGCTATGAAAAGACAAGGCACAATACTATGTATTTTCTAACGTTAATTGAACAGATCTTCACCACATATAGTCAACTCTATTGACATCTCTTTTGTTGGAGTTTTCTCATTTAGCATACTACCATTTTTGTTTGTATCCGTTACTTCCTCAATTATCTCATCATCGCCACTAATTTCTCCATTAACATAGGAATTGATATTAGAGTTTTCAGCCTTATCACTCCATTTGATTTGCATTTCCTTATTTCTCCATTGGCTCTCACAATTGTCATTCTTGATAATATGGATGTTGCTAATATTCCCCTAAATTATGCTGAGGCTAGAGGCGTAGTTTGGTGTGAAAGAAATGGAGGGCAACTTTGGATATTGGTTTGGTGAAGATATCTGCAACTTGAAGATTAATGGAGATATGTCACGGGACAAGCACTCCAAGAGCAACATGTTCATGAACAAAATGGTAATCCAGCTCAATGCATTTATTCTTTGCATGAAATACTTGTTTTATTGTCAGATGGAGAGTGCTTAAATTATCACAGTAGAGAATCAAAGGTGATATGAGAGGGAAGCAAAGATCTTTGAGATTGAACGTTATCCATGTAAGTTCACCTGCAGTATGGCCATATCTCTATATTCAGCTTCAGTGCTTGATCTAGAACTTGTATGTTGCTTTTTTGTGCACAGGAGAAAATGTTGCTTCCAAGAAAAGTACAATATCCATTTGTAGTACGTCTAGTGATAGGGTAGCCTTGCCAATATGCATTGAAGTAAGCACACATATTAAGTGCAGTGTTGGAATTAAAATGTAAACCAAGATCAATAGTTCCCTTAACATATCGTAAAATGCATCAAAAAATTTCAAATGGGTACCACAATGGTTATGCATGAAATGGGAGACATAATTGACATTGTAAGAAAGATCTGGCCTTGTTAGAGTCAAATCTTGCAAAGCACGAACAAGTTTGTGATAGTGGCTAGGATCTTCAAACGTTGTGTCAAAGGGACGAACTTTAGTCTTGGAGTGGAGTGGTGTACTCATGGGTTTGGAATCTACCATATTAGACTATTCAAGGATGGTGAAAGCATAATGTGATTGAGACAAGTGAAGACCATAGGATGTTTTAGTGATTTCAATGCCAACAAAGTGATGAACATCGCCTAATTTTTTTATCGCGAGCTCTTTGCTGACGAGTTCAATGAATGTTGCAACAAGTTGTGAATTAGAGCATGTGAGAAGAATATCATCTATATAAAGAAGTAAAAAAAGTAAGCCATGAGAAGAATGGAATACAAAGAAGGATCTGCCAAACTACAAAAAAAAAACATATGTCAGAAGGAATGTTATAAAGGGGTCAAACCAAGCACAAGGTGCTCGTTTAAGACCATGAAGAGCTCTTTGAAGTTTGCACACGTATGTTGGATGTTATGGATCAGCCATCGCTAGAGGTTGTTGCATATAGATGTTCTCTGAAATGTAAGCATGCAAAAAGGAATTTTAACGTCAAGGTGACAAATGGACCATTTTTGAGCGAGAGCTATATTTAACACCATATGAATGGTTCCAGGTTTGACAACTAGAGAGAATGTATCAGTATAATCAACCACATCAATTTGGTGGCATCCTTTTACGGCTACACGAGACTTTAGTCAATCTAGAGAGCCATTATATATGAGGTTTACGAGGAATATTGGCATATGTTATAACAATTAATGCATACTTTGGGTTAGGCTTAACAATTCCACTTTGAGCTCGAGTTACTATAGGGAGAAATGGTGCAACAATTTGTAGCTGAGTCGAGTCAAATTGAGGCTGTCAATTTTCTGATTGATCAAATTAGGAGACATCTGGTTGTGTGGTTGTGGATGGTTGAGAGTCAAGACTAGGTGTTCCAATACATGAGTCTAATATTGATGTTGGGATACTGGAATTTGAATTTTTGTCACACAACATCAACGAACTATCATAAAGAGAAGTAGATAAGGATACCAATTGGGAGTCGGTGACATGAGTGGCTGTAAGCCCTGGTCCCAATAAGAAATGACAATCCAAGAGGGGGTGAATTGGATTTTTAGGAAGTTAAAACCTTTGTTAAAAATCTTTTGCAAACTAAAACAAATAACAAAGTTTTCTTTCAAACTTAAATCAAAGAGTAAATGTGGAAGCTCTAAAGATCCAATCCACACTCAACAATATAATCAAATGCAATGCAAAGCAAAGCAAGTAAATGAGAGAGAATAAGGAAAGAGAGTACAAATCCGATTTATAGTGGTTCAGTCCTCTTTGACCTACGTCCACTCATCTAGCTCAACTAGAGAGTTCAATCCACTAAAAATTCTTCATCGCTTGCGGGTGGAGGAAAACCGTTACACCTTATTTTTGCAGGATCAACAAGAAAACCTTTACACCTTATTTTTGCGGGCTCAACAAGGAAACGTTTTCCCTAGTTTTTGCGGGCTCAACTAGAAAACATTCAACACTAGTTTTTGCGGGCTCAACTAACAAACCTGACCTCTAGTTTTTGCAGGATCAACTAGGAAACCGAACCACTTATTTTTGCGAGATCAATAAGCAAACTGAACTCTAGTTTTTGAAGGCTCACTAGCAACCACCTTGTTTTTCTAAGGCTTAACAAGGAAACATATCTACCCTTAATCAAATACTTTGATTGTTACAAATTGTGTGCCCAAAATACAGATTTAACATTCAGTCCAAACCCAAGTGTGTTTGCAAATGAATAGCTCAAATGGTTTAGAGAGGTATAGAAGAGAGATAAAATGATTGGCAAGTTTTGGCAAAGGTCTCTCTTGCTTCTCTTCTGTCTAGGGATGTATATTTATAGCCACTCTTGAAGATATAGCTGTTGGAGCCTCAAAGTAGCCATTGTTGAGAATGAAACATTGTATTTTAAATGACATCACCTTGTACAACGTGCATTGTATCTCTCTCTATGTGCATTGTACTTTGTACTATTGAGTCCTGCGTGACTTGATTGCAATTCAATGCCCCTTGCAAGAACTCCAGTAGCCATATCCTTAGATGGATTGTCATCAACGTGCATTATACCACATTCAACGTGCGTTGATCATAATTCAACATGACTTGTGGTTTGTTCAACGTGCGTTGTTCCTTGTTCTAGAGTATGCACATTTCACCCACTGAATACTCAACGTGCGTTGCACACTCTACTACGTGCGTTGTCGACTTGATCTCAAGATCACACCTTTAGTCCACATCAACGTGTAAGAGAATATTCAAATTCAAATCCTGAGGAACGTCTTTTCTTTGTCCTCGTCTGACCCCATCAACGTGCGTTGCACCGTTTGTAACGTGCATTGAGCATTTCTTTGAAACCTTTCGCTCTACAATGCACCTTGTATCATTCAGTAACTCCAATAACGTGCGTCGAACATTGTGTAACGTGCGTTAATGATCATCTAATACTTTGGACTTCTGGAATGGATGACCTATGCGCCTTGTTTCGAGTGGAAGGCACCTTAATGCCATTTTCATCATGATCAACGTGACTTGCATAAGTGTAATGTGCTTTATATTAAGCTATCAACAAGTCTACAACTTAGCACATCTTTCATTGATGTTTTGCAATCATCATGATCAAAACTGAAGTCAACAGTGGCCACTGACGTTAATGGACTTTGACATAGTGGCATAGTACTTTCTGAAGAATCAACTGAAGATGTAGAGTGAACACGTGACGACCATGTATCAAAAATGCTAATGACATATGGTTCAACAGGAGTAGATTTTGCAAGCAGATTTATATGGGAAGAATAATTCATCAAAAACCACATGTCTAGACATAAAAAATTGCTAAAATGATGAAAGCATTTATAGCCCTTATACTGGTCACTATATCCTACCAAAATGCAAGGAAGAGTTTTGGGATCGAATTTGTTATGCTGTGTCCAAAGTGTAAGGAAAGCATTTTGAACCAAATACACGAAGTGAGGTGTGAGTGTTAGAGTCTAAAGTAGATGAAGGTAATCTATTAATAAGATAAATAACACTAGAAAAAGCTTCAACCCATAAGGATAGTAGTGCACCACATTGAAATTACATAGTCATTCCTAATTCTTGTATTTTTCTGTCTCCTTTCAACCTACTTGTCTGCTTAGAAAGTGTAGGGGCAAGATATCTGATGACCAATACCTATAGATAAAAAGTGAGCAGATAGTTTGGAATTGATGAACTCACCTCCGCCATCTGAATGAAATATTGTAATTTGTTTATTGAATTGTCTGGCTACATATTGTTCAAATGGAAGAAACCCATTGAAAAAATTAGAATTATCTTTCAATGGTACAATCCACATATACTTAGAAAAATCATCAATAAAGCATGCATAAAATCTGAAAATTCCAATAGAAAAAACAGGAGTTGGTCCCCATAAGTCACAATGAATTTTTTCAAAGCAAGCAGTGCTAGAATGTTCAGAATTGTTAAAAGGAAATTTGCTAAGCTTCCCTAACTGACAACTATTGCAAAACTGTTCAGTTTTTATAGAACCTAAAACATCAATTAATCCTTTATTTTTTAACAATTGCAAAGCAAAAATTTGAGGATGTCCTAATCGTTGATGCCAAACTTCAGTGCACTCGAATTTAAAATGATAAAAAAATGCAACTCCCTGTGGTTATTGGTTGACATGTTTCTCGTTCCTTAACACAAAAATCAACATCAGTGAATTCACAGTTTATAGGATATTGAGTAGTTAACTGACTTATAGAGAGTAAATTTTTGTTAAGCTAGGCAAAAGAAGAACGTCGCAGAGTGGTAGTGTTTTTATTGTTTTGTTTGACATAAGAATCACCCAGTAATTCGTAACGAATATCCATCGCCAATAAGTATTGAATCACTGCAAAAATATTTGCGAATGTTGGATAACATAACTGACTTACCTGTCATATGATTGGAGGCTCCTGCATCTGAAGTCCATTTAGTATCAGCTATAGTATTGTCCAAAGTAAGAGCTACCAGAGCTTCTGGCGATTTCATACTGTTGCACATGGTTTTTTGTTATCCACAAACAAATTTTAGCTATATGTCCCCTGACTCTGCATTATTGACATGTTTCATCACGGTAGAGATCTCTTTCGGTTTGAGTCATTCAACATTCTCCTAATGGAGGAGGTTGTTTATATTGAGTGGTTGAGTTTGCTAATCTATTTTGGTAATTTTTTTGGCTGTTGCGCCTGAAAACCTTGTTCCGACGATGTGAAGTTCTGTGTGTTTTTATGATGTTGTTGCTGATAAAAAAATGCCACTTGATCACTAAATTGAGAAGGTACCAAATCAGTATGGTTAGATAGCTAGTTGTGTCTTTGATAAACCATTTGGACTTGTCAAACTAGCTCAGTATATGTCGGTCTAAAGGGTTTCAACATAGTGGTAGTGAAAGTTTCATATTGACGACCAAGGTTGGTAAGAAGATAAAATGTCTTTTCTCTCTCAAGAACTGGTTTTTGAATAGCAGCAAGGTTGTCACATGGGAAATTTTTATCTACATTTGGTGTATGGCTTCGGTCATGCACTGCACAAGTAAATAAGGGGCATATAAGTAGGGACATGTTCCCAGAGTGTGTTAGTGTTATGCTCTAACCCAATTGTATGAACATTGTCATTTATATTTCTTAATTACTATATGAGGCATTTCAGTTTATTATCTTGTTATTTACATAATGTTATAACTTGTTACAAGTATCCATGAATAGTTGATTCTGCCTCATGCCATTAAGTGTGTGACTTGATAGCAAAACCTTAAGGTGAAAGAATACTATTCTAAAATGTCCCTGGTCGTTCATTATTATGAGAATGATAATGAAGTAAGACTAGTATGTATTTTGAAGGATGATCATCTTTTACTGATCATGGATATGTGATGTCACTCAAAACATAAATACATGTTGGGAACATGATATTGGACTGACCCGCTATGAGAAATACAACATGGACTAGGTCATTAGTACTTCTCATTCCAGTAGTGATATTTGAGTCCTTTAACCTTAATTCACCATAGATTCCTACATGAGGAAGTCCATGTTTTGATATAGTTCAACATCATCATTAATAGGATGATAATACAAACTATTATTGGGTATTTTGTAAATCATGTAGAGGAATGTGAGTGACAGTGAAGGAATTTGTCTTGCTATTATTTGAGTGAGATATCTCTTGGTCACTTGACAAGTAGGACTGGTAAAATGCATGGCCATGCTTGAATGAGATTGATAGGGGTTATCAATATCATTCGTTTGGTCAGTCTACTTGGGTATCCAGAAATGTTTGATTAAGCTTATTCCATGCTTTATGCTTAATCGAGATATCGTGTGACAAAAGGACTAAATATCGTACTGTGGATTAGGTTTTCTCGAGTCATCGAATTTGTTCAAGTTGGATAGTCATGAGTTCGCTTATGACTTGTGGGGCTAAATGGTTATTTGGGCCTACTGTCAATATTGAGTGAACCTATAGGGTCACACACTAGAACGAACTACCGTTTATAATGTATCTTGCTATTATCTTATGCAGACATTTTAAATACAAATAATTGGTTAGTTTTTTTTAAAATGTGCAGTGAAATAATTTTTTTTAGAATGGTTTTAAAATAAATTAAAATTCATTTGACCTAGTCAAAGTAATTTGTTTGATTTAATCAACAAAAGAAAGAATTTTTTTTTAACTTAGTCAAAATGAACTATTCGTTTGACTTAGTCAACTAAGTCAACATGACAATTGACATTTTTATTTAAGAAGTAAATAGGGCCGAATTCGTTATATTAATTAAGGAGAAAATATCTTAAGTAATCAATCCTTGTCAAACAAGGAATCAAAGTATTCTTGTGGGACAAGACTTAGGTATCCTAGTGAGACTAGGAGTAGTGTTTGACAAAGTCTATTAAAAGGTTTCTTATGAAACCCTATTTGTTTTTACTTTTTGATTGTCATCCATACTACTTCAAAAAGAGAGAAAAATAGCGAGGCAATATTTTTTAGAGTGTTCTAAAAAATTCGGTGCTAGCACACCAACACCTTTGCAGTTCATGTATGTGGATACCGGTAGAGGACGTTCGCATCCTGTAGCATATAAGACTCAAACTCAACAACACCTTCTCGTCCTTGTTTCACAACATTGAGGTAAATGCATGTTCCCTAATCAGTTTTATCGATTTGCATGGATTCTTGGTAGAATTCGTTGACAAAAAATTTATTTTTTGCTGCTTGTATGTTGTCACAGATTCCAACAGAGTGGGCCAAAGTGAGTTCACTTATCTATATGTTACTTTTTGATTTGTGTGGTGAATGAATGGGGTCATACACCAAATGTAGGTAAGATTTTTTCGTTGTCACATAGTCCTTTGAATACACAAATATGATCACTAATGGTGTTGTCATCCTCTTTGCTTAGATATATTATTTGTTGTCGTAATGTGAATTCACGTTCTTGTGAATCTTGGGCATAAGCATCTTTGACAGCTTCCCAGACCCCGAGAGTTATATCTATTCCAATAACCAGTCCAAGAGCTTCTTTTGAAAGTGTTCCAATGATCATTTGCCATTTTTGGTATGGAGTTGTTTGCTTCTGTGGTATTGTTTGGATCTGTTGGAGAATTTTCCAGGGATGCATTAGTTGAGTTTGGAGAGCGGAAGCGAGTTGGAGTGAGGCGAGAAAAACAACACCAAGATTTTTATAATGGTTCGGCCAACCATGTCTATATCCACTACCTAAGTCTCACTTAGGCTTTTCACTATCAGAGATTGATTACGGCTCAATCCATCAAAGCCTTACATCAAGGTTGATTGCGGCTCATACCTTTAAAGCCAACAAGGTTGATTACAGCTCAAACCTCTAAGGCCATTAAAATGTTGTTTTCCATAGGTTCACAACCAACCTTCCACACACTCTCTAAGTGTTTACAAATATGAAAGTGTTATGCTAGGAGTACATTTGATTGATTGATGCACATCATCTTCTCTCTAGATTGATTTGGTGTTTTGGGGGTGATAGAATGATAAAAACGTTTTGGACTTGAAAGCATATGATCATCCATGTTTTTCTGCCCTTCATTGATGTATTTATAGCTTCTTTAAGCCATATAACCATTGGTGTTGAGAAACTATCCGTTGGAGATAGTTTATAATCGTTACAGCCTTCTGTGTCATTCTCACGTACGTGACCAAAATCTGGTGTACGTTACCTGACTTTAGCTCCAACACACGTACGTTAACATTAACTTGACGTATCTTGATCACAGATGATTTCCAGTTCACGTAAGTGAATCATAACTGACGTACGTGACTTCTATGTTTGATCCAGATGACGTACGTTGAATCTCCTCTGCGTACGTTATGACTTCACAACGTATGTTGTGCATGTATGACATACGTTGTTAAGGATCCAGTAGCATCTGTTTGCATTCAGCTCCATGTCTACGTTCGTTGCAAATTCTCTACGTATGTTGTTGTCCATAACGTACGTTGTGGCTTTATCCAACGCACATTGATCACGCTGTTTTCCAGATAACATACTTCAGCTTTGTTGTAACGTATATTGTTGCTTTGCAGAGCCTTGTTTTGAAACTCTAAGCTTTCCAATGTGTTCCACTCTATCTCAAATATTTTTCACATCATTAGAACATAAAGAGGAACTTAATATTGATGACCTTTGATCCAACAATCTCCCCTTTTTTGATGATGTCAAAACTTTGAAGAATTTAAGTGTTTACATCAAGGCAACAAATTTGATCAAGGATTTCATCCCTGTCAAGAGGTTAGGATTATACAATGTCTGATCATATATAAAAAATAATCACTCCCCCTATCAAAAACAATTTATGAAAATTTTCAAAAGTTTCTTTTCTCCCCTTTTTGAAAGTGATTTGCATATTGTTTGAAATATTTAAAAAAAATCGTTTCTCCCCCTTTTGAAAATGATTTGCGCATAATTTCCAAACCTTGTTTTCTCCCCCTATTTAAAACAAAAAAATCAATAAAAATGAGAGGATTTGAAAAGATAATACCAAATTTAGCATGTCCATTAATGTAGGATCTTTGCTCCAAGGATGTTAAGCCTTCTAGAATGGAGACTCACTCTGATACCGCTTGTTGGAGAATTTTTTAGGATGCATTAGTTGAGTTTGGAGAGCGGAAGTGAGCTGGAGTGAGGCGAGAAAAACAACAACAAGATTTTTATAGCGGTTCAGCCAACCATGCTTACGTCGACTACCTAAGTCTCACTTAGGCTTTTCACTATCGGAGATTGATTACGGCTCAATCCAACAAAGCCTTACATCAAGGTTGATTGCGGCTCATACCTCTAAAGCCCACAAGGTTGATTACAGCTCAAACCTCTAAGGCCAACAAGGTTGATTACGACTCATATCTCCAAAGCCAACAAGGTTGTTTACGACTCACTCCTCTAAGGTCAACAAGGTTGATTACGACTCAAACCTCTAAGGTAATTACAATGTTATTTTCCATAGGTTCATAACCAACCTTTCCCACACTCTCTAAGTGTTTACAAAACTATTTACAAAAGATGAAAGCGTTGTGCTAGGAGTACGTTTGATTGATTGATGCTCATCATCTTCTCTCTAGCTTGATTTGGTGTTTTGGGGGTGATGGAATGATAAAAACATTTTGGACTTGAAAGCATATGATCATCCATGTTTTTCTGCCCTTCCTTGATGTATTTATAGCTTCTTTAAGTCATATGACCGTTGGTGTTAATAAACTAGCCATTGGAGACAGTTTATAGCCGTTACAGGCTTTTATGTCATTCTCATGTACGTGACCAAAATTTGACTTACGTTACCTGACTTTAGCTCCAGCACACATACATTAACATTAACTTGACGTATATTGATCATAGATGATTTCCAGTTCATGTATGTGAATCATAACTGACGTACGTGACTTTTATCTTTGATCCAAATAACGTACGTTGAATCTCCTCTGCGTACGTTGTGACTTGACTACGTATGTTGTGCATGTATGACATACGTTGTTAAGGATCCAGTAGCCTCTATTTGCATTCAGCTCTATGTTTATGTACGTTGCAGATTCTCTACGTATGTTGTTGTCCATAACGTACGTCGTGGCTTTATCCAACGTACGTTGATCAAGCTGTTTTTCAGATAACGTACTTCAGCTTTGTTGTAATGTACATTGTTGTTTTCCAGAGCCTTGTTTCGCAACTCTAAGCTTTCTAACGTGTTCCACTGTATCTCAAATATTTTGCACATCATCAAAACATAAAAAAAAAAGAACTTAATGTTGATTACCCTTGATCCAACAGGATCTAGTGTGGTGTATTTGGTTGGGGTGGTGTTTCATTGGTAAGGTGACCCATAAGTTCTTGACTTTCAGCAAGATCCAAGGCTTGGTCACGCCATAAAGGATAATTGGAAAGTGTAAGTTTGAGTGTGATGAAATTGCCTAGATTCAACGATAATGAAGAGATATTGTAGTTGAGTTATGCCAAGTGTCCACCTTATGGTTCTGATATCATAAAGAAAATAACAGAAAAGAAGTGTGGTTTTGTAATATTGAGCAAGTATTTTCTAACACAGAAACCGTGACCACAGGAAAAAATATTTATAATAAGCAGCAGCATACTAATTTCCTTAAGGCTACCGAAAGACAAGGCACAAAACTGTGTATTTTGTAATGTTAATTCAGCAGATCTTCACCACATATAGTCAACTCTTTTGTTGGAGTTTCCTCATTTAGCAGACTAGCATTTTGGTTTGTATCCGTTACATCCTCAATTATCTCATCGTCACCGATAATTTCTCCACTAACATAGGAACTGTTATGAGAGTTTTCATTCTTATCACTACATTTGATTTGCATTTCCTTATTTTTCCATTGACTCTCACAATTGTCATTCTTGCTGATATGGATATTGCTAATAGACTTGACTTACTTATCAAGTCGTGGCTACGTATATAAGCTTCTTGACTGGGAATAAAAGGCAGAACTTTTTCTTCCCAAAACAGATTTCTTGCCATACTTCATCAGTTAGTAGGATAGTTTTTCCAATGAACACGATTGGTAATAATAAATTAAAGTTGAAAAGAATTGAACCTTGAGTCGGTTGACGCGTTAATTAATTACATCGGTCATAATCGTATATTATTTTCCCTAACGGCCGTCGTCGGTTTTTAGGAAGTCAAAATCGTATATCATTTTGAGTAGGAAAAAACTTTAAATACAAAATAAATAATTTGGGGATGAAATTTCAAAGATATAATTATTGGTGAAGACAAGTAAAAGGAGAAAAGAAAATATATGGAACAAACTAACCGTATTAAGCACATCAAGTTCACAAATGATGCAACAAACTTGACGATTAAATACTCAAGTAATTAAAATCACATCTTATGTGACCAAGTTCAAGACTCCTTGAAGAAAGGCAACCAAGTGATTTTACCAATATAACTAACTAGTATTACTTTGGTGTCGGTTACTGCTGCAATAATTTTTGAAATGAGCATTTGCTCAGCAAAATTCGATAAATTTTACTATCCATTCAACACTAAATAAGTTGAAATATAAAAATAAAAATATTTTTTACTATGATAAAAATAATTTTTAAATTTATGAAGATACTTATCAAAAATAATTATAGGAATACCCACCATCCATCCCTCTTAATTCAAATCCGAAAAGAAAAGCAAAGCAGTTGGATGCCATCTGCACATTTGGTGATCACATTCGTAAACTAATTACCCGCATCCCTCTCAAATGGAAGTTGAGAAACTCTCACTAAATTATCATCCCTAACACTGCAGGAATGTTTACATGAAAAATTAAAAATGCCCTTTTTGAACCGAGAACCAACCTGATCATGTCTAGTCATATTCTTGGTTTTGGTACAGGCCTTATAGGCTACCATAAAAGGGTCATCTTGATCCGCCTTCTTAAGCCCTTTTCTTGAAGAACTCATTGAAGGAGGAGGCTGAAAGGGGCAGGGCGGAAGCAGAATATGAATGTCACGGCTTGTCTGTGCCGGTTGTTCAATAGGGCATGGAGGTGGCGGTAGCTTCGCACCAAGATCTGCTTCTCTTGGATTGTACTCATGTTTAGTTGTAGCACTCATCTTGGAAACTCCTGGTTTCTTCTCCCATGAGAATGGTATGTTACCTTTTGAGTGAACTTTAGTTTGATTCATGCTTGAATCTGTAATAAAGTTGGATGGTATTGCAATTTGAGAATCAAGTCGTTATAGGCTTTTTATAAATATAACTTACATAAGAGACGGCTGAAGATTGATAAATGCAGGCATACAAAACGTGAAGATGGGGAGATTAGATGATTCATGTACATTAGACCAATAACTTTTAAACAGATTTTCATGTATAAAGACAATTAAGTTGGGAAAAGATGACCAAGTCCTATAAGAGTCTACGTCATGGAAATGTTTGTGAAGTTGGGAAAATAGTTGGAGACAAAGGGACAAATGTAGAATTATTGACTGATTCATCTAGAGATGCTTCATGAGAAAATTTGAGTATTGTAAATGTCTATTGGTGCTGTTGTTCTATACTTAGCCATCCAATTAGCTACAAATACCCATTGGAATAGTATATTAGATTTGAGGAAATTTAATAAATGAAGGCTAATTTGACACTCAACTTGTTTTGGAAAATATAGAAATACGTAAACTTAATAAGAAAGAAAATTTTGAGACAAGCTCTAACAATCTTGACATGTAGTGAACTAATTGCACCCATCACTTAGGTCAGGTAATATACAGTGAATTAATTACATATTTACATCCGTTTGCTGCAAAGAATAAAATGCTAATCCAATACTCACATATATTTAAGTGTGTTGCAATCACATTCAATCACCTGTAAATCTTGTTATGCCCTGACGTTTACAGATGCAAATCATGTCTGTCTATCTTCTCCTCGACTTAAATCGACCACATATTTATGATTAAAAATCTATCTTCTTCAAAATTTTAAAAATCTTTATTTAAAAATAAAACACAGAAGGAATGCGTATTCTTTCTTTGATTATTCTATTCATTTTTTTATGCGAAAATTCTATATACATTCCGGTCATGACTTATAACTAACTGGAAGCAATTTCATGTGTACAAGTCAATACCAACAAATTGTCATTTACGAATTTTGTTGCTTGCCCCAAGTCTCAACATAATTTTTATGATTAATTTACCAATACCAAATCATGCCCGTTGCCACAAAGTCCCAAGGTATACAGCTACGCACAGTTCACGATATGCAATAAAAAATGAATAAAATTGAATTTCTAATGTATAAATTAGTTTATATTGTTAGTATTTATTTGTAGATCAAAATTTATCACATTATTTATTTACGTTCAAAAAATGGTTCGTCCAAGACGAGTTGTGAATCGAACCTGATTTGATTAGGATAGTATCCAATCAATGGACCTAATTCCATTAGAAAATGCAAAAATTGTACTATACAATCAAAACCACCAAAAAACTTTATCTCGCACGAGCAAATCATTGTTTGTTTGGTCCATATGAATGACACTATTGTCTCGTACGGAGGATTCAAACCTTTGCATTGGACTTTTTTCAACGCAGTCCCTCATGTTTTATCTTCTTACATGCGTAGTCTTTTATTTGATTATTTTCTCACTTTAATACTTTTTTAGGTTTAAATTGATTTTGGAATTTAGTTTTTCCTTGAAAATTTCTCTTTTTTTTTATTCTTGTCTAAAATGAAAAATAACAAAAAATAAACCACATGAAAACAAAATGATTTTTTCACGCACAAAACTATGAAAATATTGTGATTAAAGAGTTGTAATTCATTTTTTTAATGAAAAGCTGGAGTTGTCGGAATCAGTGGTAAACCATGACATTTCAACTAGGTTGGTACCCCAATAGCACCTACATCACCTTCAAGAGCTCCAAATTTTATTAATAGAAAAGAAAAGCAGTACAATAAGTTCGAGAACATGCGACTACCCAAAACGGTGGTTCTCCTTAGAAGAAAAATCATCATACCCAGGTTGTGCCCACCATAATTGGCGAGGCTGTTCGCCACCCTTTTCCCTCCCAAAACATATGGAAGACCACCACATGCATGTTACATAAATGACTCAGGCAATCGGCCCATTGAAGACGACAACACCATGGAACCTCCATTGATCGAGTCTTTAAAAGTTGGACAACATAAGTTGAGTCGCTCTCTAACCAAATATTGTGCCAACCCAAATCAGACGCTTTAATAATAGCAAAGGTTGCCACCTTGAGCTCCGAGATAAACGCCAGAGCATCCGTTGTAGAGAAAGCAAAAGCCCCTTTGGAGAATCCTCGGGCGTTTCAAAAAATACCCCCTGCACTGCTAGAGACAAGCGTGCCTATGATTGAGCCATCTGTATTTACTTTAATCTAATTAACTGGAGGTGTTTGCCAAACCACAAGCACAATATTCGGCGCCCTCCATGGGGAGCCAGAGATTCCCCGATTAGTAAAAAAATTGTAGTTCCTCTATAGTCCCATTAATATTCTGAATTCAAAAAACATCAGCTTCCCGAATACATTTCTAAAGAATCCTAAAACAATTATAGATGCTGACTTGTTGCCCTTGAAAAGTGTAATCATTTTGTACCTTCCAGAGAACCCATACAACACTGATAAAGGCAACATTCCAAAACACTGTCATTTGTGAGCTAACCTGAGCGAAAATAACAGCTAGAATAAGAGATCTCAGTGTGCCATCACACTTAACCCGTACAACAAACAAAGATGAAGTAACATTCCAAATTTGTATGTCAACAGGACAAGAAACAAACAAATGCTGCAAAGTCTCACCATCCTTTCAGCATAGTGAATACTGGGAACGAAAAAGGAAGCCCGTTGTTGCAACTTGTCCTCAGTTGGAAAATACCCTAAGAAGGCACACCATCCACTGTTGAACTAGACGAAGGAATAAACCGTTTCCACAAAAAGAGGTTCCAAGAAGCTACCTCATTACAGCCATGCAGAAATCTATAATAACCCCAAACAATGAACTTTACAGTGGCAGAAATTTTCCAGAGACAGAAATCTTTAGGTTCCTTAAAAAAGTGCACTCCCTCCACTGCTTCCTTCACATCAACCTCCAAGAAATCTGACACCTCCCATCGACATTTAACAATATATCTCTGAACACTCTCTGTTAGATGGTGCTACTACACCAGAGGAAAGGATCAGTGTTGTCCCACTGTTGGGCACAACCAAGAACATGTCTAGAAAATCAAGTCAGACTCGTCTATTATTAGCCAACAACTTTGCCCACTAAAAGCCACATATTCTTGTCGTATAGAACACCAAATCGTCAACCAAAATTAAGTAATCCGAGGAAGCCCTGAAGGATATAGAAATTGAGCCTCTAATACTCGTATAGATGGAGCCTGTCTGAAAAAAAAAATCCCCAAGCCAGAAAGCCAAACATAGCCCTATTTAAATTGCTTAGATCCTTTAAGCCAATACCACTTCCTTGAGGGAATTACAACACACCGACCAAAGAACCACAATGAGCTTCCTCGAAGAAGTGGAACATGTCTAGAAAAAATTCCTGATCTAAATCCTCAACTTCTCAAGCATTTTTCGTACCATTTGTAGACGACAAATGAATGAAGAACTTTATGCATGGGTGCCCTCATAAATAATGGGACTCCAAGACAAGTGAAAGGCACATAGCTGCATCATAGAATCCTCCTCTCCATCAAGGTGGCAACACGACGAAGAGCCATAACCTCCCTAAAATGTACATTGAACTTCAGCCAGTTGACAACTTGGCCCAAAAGACCCTCATAAATGTCAAACAACTCAAAGATAGAAGTCATGTTCCTCATCGTAGCCTTGGCAAAAAGAATCACATCCTCCACATAAAGAAGATGAGTAACAAAATTAGTACCTCTCGTGTAACCCATGGGTTGAAATTTACCCTGCTTCACCAAAAATGAAATGTAGCAACTCAAAAAATCTTCAGCTGGGAAAAACAATAAAGCAGAAAGAGGACATCCTGCCGAACACCCCTAGAGCACCTGAAATAACCCATGGATTGACCATTAATCAAAATCGAAAGGCGAGCTGAGGAGAAAGCTCCAATATGAGATTGCAGAACAACAAAGAAAAGTCAAAAGCATCCAGAACCTCAAAAAGAAGATTCAAGGTAACTGTATCAAATTCTTTGTGGATATCAATCTTAAAAGCCATATTCCCACCAAACCACATGTTATCAAGTAATTTAACCCCGCTCTAAGCCATACCAATACAATCAATGATTCTCCTTCGCTTAATAAAGCCAAAATGCTGGGGAGAGATTACTCGAGAGGCCACCAAAGCAAGGTAGTATGTTAGGATTTTAGTAATGATTTTATAGGAAATATTACTAAGCACTATCTATCAATATTGATCTACAGAAATATCCTTTGGAACTTTGGGAATAAGCACCATCAAACTCGAATAATGATGGCCTTGCATAAGTCCTCTTGTAGCACATCCCAGAACTCTAGGAAAGAAGCACCCGTGAACCCATCAGGACCTGACGCACTAGACTAATCCATCTGGAAACTGTACTACAGATCTCATCATTGGAGGGAATGACAATTAAATCATGTTAATTTTGTGCCCTAGTCCAGTCATTGATATACATTGTCATTCTATTTGTCTTTTAATAAAGAGACATTTCATTTCATATCTCTAAAATATCATATGTTTTATAAAGATAAAACCTCAATGAATAGATTATTCTTCCTTATGTCATCAAGTTTGACTTGATAGTAAACCCCTAAGGCAAAAGGAATACTATTCTAAATGTGCCTAATCGACTGTTATAATAAGAATAATAATGAACTATGGTTAATATGTTGTTAAATGGATAATCATGTTTTACTGATTATAGATATAGGATATCACTTAGAACATAGATATATGTTAAGGAACATGTATTGGACAAGCCCTCTATGAGAGCTCTTCATGGATTGATGTCACAAGTAGCTTTCATGTAGTGGTAATATTTGAGTCATCTGACTGAAACTCACTATCGAATCTGACCTGAGGAATCACATGTTTTGACTTGGTCAAATGTCATCAGTAAAAGGATGACAATAAAGGCCATCATTGGATATGTCATGAATCTTGTAGAGGAGTGATAGTGAGAGTGATGAATTTGTTCCTCTTATAAAGAGTGATATCTCCAGGCCACTTGATGAGTAGGATTGATATAATGTATGTATAACCAAATGAATTGTTAATGGTATTGTCACTGTCATTTGTTATATCAATCTACTTAGGATCAAGAAACACATTAAGCAATATAAGGTTGACATGTGACCATACCTTATGCTTAATCTAGATATCATTAGACAAAAGGACTAAATATGAAACTGTGAAAAGTTAAGTCGGATCACCTACTCCACTTGATTTTGGATTTTCATAATGTATTACTAGATACCGCTTATGGACAATGGGCCCAAGTTTTTGGACAATGCCCATTTCCAATTTCGAGTAGGCCTATTTGTTCACACACTAGAACGAATTAGATTGGCTTACAGATATTCTCTCTTATGATAATCGAATTATTAAGATGATTAATTTGATTAATCAATAATTTGATATAAGATATTATCCATTAATGTAATGTGCTTTTAATATAAATTACTTATTATTAAGTTAAACATGTTTTGGGTATATTATTATGTGTGACATAGTTTCGGCCCATGCATATTAATAATAGAGTAATTTATCTAATGATAATGTATCATTTAATTAAAAGCCCAATAACATTAATAAACCCATTTAGAAATTCGGCACACTCCTATTTTTTAGGAGTCTTTATTATTGTGTGACAAGGAAAATAAAACCCTAGTATGACTAGAAAATTTGACACACTCCTATTTTTCAGGAGTCTTTATTCTTGTGTATCAAGGAAAATAAAACATAGTGCACATAGGGCTAGAAACTTCAGCACATACTCTTCCTAATTAGTGCACATAAATAATTAGGAAGTCCTTATTCTTGTAGGACAAGAAAGAGATTTTGGCTAACCCTAGTGCACCCATAGAGTTTTCTATGTGCCTATAAACAAGAAGCACATTTTCCTAATTGGGCATGACTTGGCCGAATTTGTCAGTGCCACAAATAAAGGAGAGAAAATTTATTTGTGAGAATTGGAATAGAGATTCTAAGTGCTAGTATACTCCACCAATCCAAAAGAGGTTTGTTTTTGTGGATACCTTTAGAAACGTTTGTGTAAAGACAACGTGAGGATTTGAGTTTTGCCCTTGAATACTAAAAGAAACATCAATACTCTATTTGGTCATACATTCGAGCATTGGTTTCAAGGTAAAAACTCTAACACTAATAGTGTATGTTGATGTGCATAAATTCTTGGTGGAATTCTGGGTTTAAAATTTTTGTTATTTTCGTTGCATTATGCTCTTATGAATGCCATATTACTAGTTACAAATTCCAACGAATCATTGTTTTCAAGATCATTCACTAAGCAAGGCACAACTCTCTTAACCATATCAAGATCCGTCGGCCTCCTCCGTGGAGCCCTAAACAAAGAAGTGTAGCAAACCACAATGTGAGCTGAAATAGTACAGTGTCTTCCACTGTATTATCATCTATCTACAAAACATAAATTTGGCAAAAAGCTTTAGCATAGAGTGTACCCGGTGAAAAAAATTTGTATTTCTGTCACCAGGCTCTAACCATTTAATCCTGCTTTGCTCTCTGTAAAAACTTCTTTTTGTTTTAATCAACCATCTAGCCGAGAATGTGCTTCAAGCTCCACCAGAGAGAGTTCCTTTGTTAATCCCTCATGTGCAATCTGATTTTAAATAGACTACAGATGAAGTTCAGCTTGGATAATGCTAACATCCAAGTGCCCAAATACCTCTTTATTCTACACCCTGAGTGTTGGAATTCACGGCTAAAATATGACATTCATATACATACATGGCAGCGGATATAAAAAAATTTAATGCCTTGAATTCCCCTAAGGACCCATGCAAATCAACATATATAATTAAGGTTGGAAGATTTATCTTTCACCAAGGCTCGATCGATCGGTTGTATGAAACGTTGGTGTAGCTCTTTGCACCAAGAACCCGTATCACCTTTGAGGAATCACAATGCTTTTCCGCGAACGTGGCTAAACGTATCCACACGAACGAACTTACCTTGGAATGATTGCAGTGTACTAGCACCCTTTTAGAATCACTATTCTAAAGCTCACAAAATTATTTTCTCTCTCTGAATTGTGGCTTACAAGTTCGGCCAAGGGATGAATGAATGGCAAGGGGTGCAAGTCTATTTATAGGCATATGAGATGACCTCGATAGGCAGCACAATTGAATCGAAATTCCCTTCTCCTTGCCCTAATAGAATTCGGTTTTCCCCTTTGTGCAAAAAGAGGGTGGAATTCATTCCTAGTCATACTAGGTTTCGATTTTCTCCTTTAGTATAATAAGAAAATCAAATTCATTCCTAATCAGATGTTATAGGTGAATCTGGAGGCGAGGTCGACGAATTAGAGGGCAAACTTCATATCGCAAGTGTTGGAGGCAAATTCGACAGATGTTTTCAGGCAGCAACATCGTTGCGCAAATTTCTACTCAACTACGTCTGGGAACTTCATCTCGATTACGCTACTTTATGTTACATGTACTTCACAAGCTTAAATCACCTACCAGGCCCAACCTCAAGGCTGAGTAAACATCATGTAGTACATGTACTTTAAATTATATTCAACCCAGGCCCAAGCCAAATCACGTACACAAAGCGGACCTCATGCCTAAGAAAAATACAGTACATATACTTTACGTTGAGAGGAAATTACGGATCTAGAACCCTTTGAATATCATAATTTTGTAAACTAGAACAAACAACAAAAAAACCACCCAGTCTGTAATATTAAAAACAAAAAAAAAAAACTTTGACACAAAAAAAACAAAAGACAAAGAGTTCAACCACAAAAAAAAATTGAAATTGAAATAAAAAACTGGTATTTTCTTCTTTATATTTTCCAAAGGGAAAAACATGATTTTTAACAGCATATTTTTTAAAATAGTTATTTATGGTCTAAAATAATTATATTCTTGTATGCTTTTAACATCATATTTTTTAAAATAATTTCAAGACGAAAGAATAGGTTTTTTTAGACTATGTATGTATTTAATGCAATTAAAAAAGCATATGTATTGAATATTTTTTCCAAAAAGCAACTAATCTACTTTCACATACTTTTAAATTGGAAAATAATTTCCTCAAAAAATAAATATTATTTTAAATATTAAAAAAGACATCTTATGATTTTATTATTTGTTGTGCTTACTTGTCAACAATGATTGTGTAATAAATATTATAAAATTACTATCATGCTAACAATGGCTTATTCTAATTTTTTATAAAATAGTCTTTTGACTTTATTCTATATTAATTTAATAAGATGCATAGTTTGCTTCTCACTTTGGTAAGTAGAAAGAAGAAAATAGCATTTTCAACCAATGGAATTTATTTTAATATTTTGGTTGATTTTTTATTGTTTTTATTGTTTTTTTGGTTATTTTTTGTTTAATTTTCTTTAGTTGTTTTCTAGTTGATGTTTTGCTTTTTTTTTTTTTTACTTTAGTTGGTCAATTTTTTTTTGGTTGATTTCTGCCTTAATTTGCTTTAGTTGGGCAGTGGTTATTTTTCGATTGATTTATAGTTATTTTCTGGTTATTTGTTTTGCTTAATTTGCTTTAGTTCATCAGTGATTGTTTTTCAGTTGATTTCTGGTTATTTTCTGGTTGACGTTTTCTTAATTTGCTTTAGTTGATCAGTGTTTTTTGGTTGATTTCTGGTTCTTTTTTGGTTATTTTTTTGCTTAATTTGCTTTAATTAACTAGTAGTTATTTTTTTTGTTGTTTTCTGATTATTTCCTAGTTATTTTTTACTTAATTTGCTTTATTTGGTTAATTGTTATTTATATGTTGATTTGTGGTTGTTTTCTCGTTGACTTTTTACTTAATTTTTTAGTATGTTAGTGATTTTTTTTATTGATTTCTATTTGTTTGTTTGTTTAATTTGCTTTAGTTGGTTAGTGGTTGTTTTTTGATTGATTTCTGTTTTTTTTACTTAATTTACTTTAGTTGGTTAATAGTTGTTTTTCAGTTGATTTTGGGTTGATTTTTTGGTTAATTTGTTTAGTTGGTTAGTGGTTATTTTTTGGTTGATTTCTTTTTTTTTTTTAATTTGCTTTACTTGGTTAGTTGTTGTTTTTCTGTTAATTTTTGGTTTATTTTTTGGTTAATTTACTTTAGTTAGTTAACACTAGTGTACAATTAAAATAAACTTAAAAAAAATTCTAACTGATTAGGAATTATTTTTCCTAACTAATTAGGAAATTAAACCAAAACTCCAACTAAATCGTTTATCAATCCAATTGACAACTGCGTAAATAAATACTTATTGATTCTGGTTCGAGTTCCACCCATGATTCGGCATGGGCAGACTCGTTCTCTAACTCAAACTATAATAAACATAAAGAAAAATATATTGTAGAAAATATATTTATTGAACTTAAAAATAATCAAGTAGCAATATAATTTATTAAGAAACTGATATAATGTTTTTTTTACAAACACACGCATATATCAAAGTAAATAAACTT
>CAODLS010977344.1:0-11994 GCA_948243855.1 Flueggea neowawraea | reverse complement strand
TAACCATGCTGATGTGTTTCTCTCTTTTTATTTGCAGGCATTCCTGAAACATATTGACTTCAGTGTTGTCCGTTGTGCTGTAATTGCAAGTCCAGGTTTCACAAAGGTAAGATTCTAGAAAATGAATCTCTGATTTTCCTTCATTGTAAGATTTATTATCGTAGGCATTTATCCTGTATTTTTTTGGTGAGATTTTTGTGAAATTCGTGGTTGAATATCTTTTTTGGCAATGCTTCATAGATTATGTGCAAGGGTTACAGTTATCTTTCTATATGTTTCAGGATCAATTTCATCGTCACTTGTTATTGGAGGCCGAGAGGAGACAGCTAAGAACCGTTATTGAAAACAAGTCACGCATTGTGCTTGTTCATACAAGTTCAGGCTACAAGTATGATCCTTGTCAATCTTGTTCTCATTAGTGCTAGAAAGAACTGTAAACAATTGCTCTGGAGGAAGTACTGTAAAATTGCTAGAATTTTGAACATCTTACGTGTGCTTATTCATAGTTCGGATTTTTTCCCCCATGTACTTCACGAGTTTGTAGATTTTCTTGAAGCTGTTTATCTAGGTCCATCTTGTTTGTTTTAAGCCATTTTATCCAGTCAATTAATAGTCTGGTTTTCCTGCAATCAGTTTGTTGATGTTCCCATTGTCTCTTGTTAGCTTCTCATGTGATTCTAATCTTATTCATGGATCTTCATTCTTTATTTTTTTTCTTAGCATCTAAATTTTCCTTATTAGTTTTCGACACGTGTGCTTCCTGCTGCCTCTAGCGTCTGATATATTGTCATGTTCAGCTGCTAGCACTGTGGACCTTTCACTAGTTCATTTTTACTGTTATTGTTTGTAATTCTTTAAGGCAATAGTTATCTCTTGTCCATAGGAAACACGGGAGAATGGCTTAGCAAATATTTCTAGGGTAGATACTTTAAATTTCAGGTCATTGTGTCTGACTTTGAGGAGAATGCCTGTCAATTTGCTGCCTCTGTAGACATTATATCAGTTCTTATTATTCATTTTCAATTGTGAGCTTTGTTGACATTAAAAATTGGTATGCAGGCACAGTTTGAGGGAGGTTCTTGATGCCCCAAATGTCATGAATCTAATAAAAGACACTAAAGCAGCGCAAGAGGTAGCACAGCTAACACTTTCAACTTGCTTCTGCTTAACCATGTTTTTTGCTCATTGCCTAGTGTCTAAAAGCGTGGGACATCCATTGCCATTTGCTTCTCCATAATAACTATTTCTTTCTGTTTTGTTCCTGCGTTCTTTTAGGTCCGGGCGCTCCAGGACTTCTTCAATATGCTTTCAAATGTTGGGTTCTATTCTTTAAATGCACCTTTTTTTTTATTTATACCATTAATGCATTTATATACAGAGTGCTTAATAACATGAAAATTATAATGTAGAGATTTGATGGCTAATGGTTATGTTTTTAGCTTTTTTGATAATGATAGGATCCTGCTCGAGCATGCTACGGTCCTAAACATGTAGAAGTTGCTCATGAACGCATGGCTGTGCAAACTCTTCTTATCACAGACGACCTCTTCAGGTTAGATCTGATGGTATTATCAGTTTTGGACCATGACGGCAACAAGATGTGTTATTTTACCTTCACGTACATACTCTGGCTATTTTTGCACTTGTTCTTTCTTGAAGCACCAATTTTGTTAAAAGCTTCTGTTCCTTGATCAGTCCCTTGTCATCCCATGCTCTTGTGAAAAGTTGTGTGTAAAACTTGGTACATAATCTGACTGATTAGGAAAAGGACAATAGATGTTCATTATAATGTTCTTTCTGATTTCATGTTAATGGCGTTCACAATGTTTTTCTGCACGAAATATTGTCAATGGTATTAGATCACGAAATTATATCAGTTGTCTTTTTTCCTATGCATGGACTTAATTTTTCCATTGGCGGTATCAGCCATTTTTTTCTTGAAGCAAGCATATGAAAGATCTCTAGCACTGTAATTCTCCGGCTGCGTCATGGTTCCTTTGAGTACATGTATTATCATATCATGCATCAATTTAGAGGTTTTGTTATGATTTTTGCTTTCAGGAATGCTGATATAGCAACAAGGCAAAAATATGTCAATTTAGTAGATTCAGTGAAAGCTTCAGGGGGCACTGCTCATATATTTTCATCAATGCATGTTTCAGGAGAGCGTGAGTATTTATTTAATTTCTCCTAATTTTGTTTGCTTACCTGAGATACATATAATCATTCTGAATCCGTTCTCATGTCTGTAACAGAACTTGCTCAGTTGACTGGCATCGCGGCAATACTTCGATTTCCTCTACCAGATTTGGAAGGCATTGAAATGTGATGGAAAGCTTTTAGCTTTGTGGATAGGGTAAGTTATAGCTTTTGACATCGTGTGTACTATACTTGACAAAATTTCAAAAAATGTGCCATGCTGCAGATGATTGTTAATAAAACACAAGCACTTGTATCATGGCTTACGTATTGTATTCTTGTTTTCCCTTTTCTTTTTGCTGTAATTTATCATTTAGAATTGTAACTTCGTTCACCAATGGTGTACGTGATAATAATCAATCCTGGAAGTGTTCTTTGGAAAGATGTTTTGCCCACTTAGTGTCCTTTTCTTTAAAGAGTTATTTCTTATATTACTTGTATTGTTTCTTTTATTATGTAGCAGATTATAGCATTTTGTCTCTCTTAATCATTAGATTAATAAAAGTTTTTCTTCAAGAGTATTCATTCTTTATGATTCTATTTGAGTGCATGGTTCTATTATTATATTCATTTAAACTACTTGAATTGTTTTAATTACTATTTCTAATTTACAAATCTGATCAAGGGTTTTGCAATCCTCTCCTGGATAAGACCAAATTATGACACTCTAGTTCTAAGCATGATTCTCTTCTTAATTCTCAATTATTCTCTGATCCAAAAGACTTAGGCTATGTTTGAAATAAAAAAAGAAAACAATGAAAAATTCTAGACTGTCAATAAATTTTTCATTTTTTCTTTAATTTTTTAGAAAATAATATCCTTTTAGATTGTCAATAAATTCACCAATTGGTTGCATTTCTTGAGAACTATAGCTCCACTAAATTTTATTTCTGAGATTAATTTCATAATTTATTAGGTAAGGACTTTAAAGGACATATTTTTCATTTAAGAGTATTATTAATATCTTTTACTCTGATAGGGATTATTCTATTGTACTATTGAAAAACCGTGGGGATAATTAATAGGAATTAAAAACTGAATATTTTTTTTAATAACTAGATGGTTGTAGAAGTTATTATATTTTTTTATTAAGATGCACCATTAATTATCAAAAGTGTAAAAATTTTTCACATGTAAATAGAATTTATTAATTAATTATTAATCATAAATTATAAATTTTAATAGAAAATCATTGTACTTTCGTAAAGAAAGTTATATGACAAGATCTTACAACCATCTGTTTACAAGAAAAAATTATCCTAAAAAACTAGAGCAGTGTTTGACAATGACAACACTAGCTGTATACCACATAAGCTAATATTAATTTATACGTATGTTTATAGGGACAATTTATCTTAGAAGATAGAGAACAATATTTTTTAACATAAATTTTAAAATATAATATTTTATTTTACTATTAATTTTAAATTTTAAACTCAATTTTTATTTTCACTTATAATTTAACTCATTTTTTTAATATTTTATTAATAAATAAATTAATATTTTTTTTAAAACTACAAATTTTTAATAAATTTAAAGAATAACTATTTATTTATTAATACTATTCATCTAATTCATCAATAAAATATTTAGTTTTAATATATTATCTCTCTTATATATAATTTTTTAAAAAAATTATTAAATAAATAAAAATGAAATAATATATTTAAAAAATGGAAAGTCATGTTGTACATGTTTTTAAGAATTAGGCAAGTCTCTACTCAACCATCATCAGCACCACCACCACCAACTCGCCGCCACAGTGATGATCACCACCCCCTTTGTTCCCGAATCAGAGCCCATAAATAATCAAATAATCAAATAATCAAAACAAAAACAAACAACACAAACAGACTTTCCTGCTCTGC
Source organism: Flueggea neowawraea (assembly GCA_948243855.1). NCBI lineage: Eukaryota > Viridiplantae > Streptophyta > Magnoliopsida > Malpighiales > Phyllanthaceae > Flueggea > Flueggea neowawraea. Next base: position 7,927 of record CAODLS010977344.1, on the reverse strand, counting down.
TCTTCATCTCAATTCTCATCTTTCTTCAACACATACCCTAAATCCAAAGTTCCAAACCCAATTTCACAAAACCAATTCATTCTTCAATTGGAAATCAAACCCATACAAACCATCTTCAAATCTGCACGAACGGCCTAGCTTAAAAATTCAAGAAATCAACTCAATATCCAGATTTTCAGATATTGTGTAAATATTTCAATGCAAGCACGATCGCAACTCCTTCCAAAACCTACCACCATCAGAACTTGGAGCAAAACCCATCACCTTAATAAACAAAACAAGTAAACTCAGCGGCATTAAATTGAAGAAAAGAAAAGGAGAACCAAGGATGGTGCGAGAGATTGAGGCAGAGTGAATTTTGAGGAAAGTTTCAGGAAAAATCATTGCAATTTCGGGAAAAAAAGAAATAGAACAAACGAAGGTGTGTCTCCTTGACTCCATCAACTGGTCGAAGTACAAATTCAGAAAACCGTATCTAAAAATTTGATAATTTTTTTTATAATAATTCATCAACGGTTTCAGTTTTGATTTGTGGTTATGATTGTGAACTTGCAGCGGGTCTGCAGTATGATTTGATCTACAAGTCAACAAAGAGGAGAGAGTGAGAGGTTGTCTTGAGGTAGGGGGACGACGAAGTTCTGTGCCAGTAAATATGTATCTTTTCACCTTCTTTCTCTAGTTATTTTGCTTTCAATATCAATGGAGCTATAAGCAAGGAAAGTAAGCTGCAAAGGGACGGAGAGAAAGAAGTAAATGAGAGAGGTGGAGATGGAGAGAGACGTGCAAAGAAGCAGAAGTTAGAGAAACAGTAGTCACTAAAAGGATTATCAATTCGAGTTAGGGAAGGTTGACTACGGGGCACTATATATATATATATATTAATTAATATTCACACACTATAGCTGTATAACATATTAACTTGGGAAAAACGCACAATTATTCAATAAAAAATAAAAAAGTACCCAAATACAATAACATTCAAAATGCGTACGGAAACGGAAACACCCTGAATTCACTTTAAAAAATGCTTCAATATATATACTCCTTAAAACGTGCCATAACACCAAATTCAATTTCCTAACCAATTCAAAAATAAAAAATCTTTCTCAAACTTCTGAGCAATGGCAAAAATAGGAAGATTACCTCGCCTAAACGGAAACATTCAACAGAATCCAAATCCAATTGGAATAATTTCAAAACAAGTAGATTAGAACTCAAAACAAATCAAGATTGAGATAGAGATCTTATTGACTAAATACCGACCAAACATCTACAAAACAGGTACATCAAAGCTCAAAACTCTTATCAAATATTCTTCAACAAAAAACGTACATCAATATAACAACACATTGATTTAGCTCTCAAGAACAATAACATCAATGAAGATCGATTCAAGAAGACAAAAAGCAGCAAAATTCATTGAAACAAAAAATCAAAAGGTACGATATCATTACTACTACTAAACACCACTACTAAAGCACTCAAAAATTAGAAAAATCTTATGATTTAGTATACAAAATGAGTAGACAACAATCGTGATGATATTCTAGAGTACAAAAAAATGTATGGGGTATCTAAGAAACGAGCACAAAACAATTGAACTAGTACATGAATCTGTATTTGAGAAATGAGTACAGAACTAGAGTATTCTATTTTGAGTAACAGTATTTGAAAAACAAGTACAACAAAATGAGAACAAAACAAATATAACAACAAAATGAGAACTAATGCTTACATAATAAGTACGAGTAATTTAAGACTTGTTGATTATATCAATAAATGCTTACAAAAAATGAGTACAAAATAAGAACAAAACAAGTATAGAAATGGAATAAAAATGAGTACAACCTAACAATGTTAGGAAATGGAAGCTTAATATTATTTAGTAAAATTACGACTACAAAACGAGTACATTCACAAATAAATAATTACATAATGAATGAAAGTTATTTAAGACATGTTGACTACACCAACAAAATGCTTACAAAAAATGAGTATAAAATGATAACAAAAGAAGTACAAACGAGAACAAAATGAGAACAGTAAAAAATATAAAACATATTTTAATATTTGCATTTTTAGAATAAAATAGGTCTTCCTTCTACACGCGATTGTATCTGAAGAAACCCTAGCCGCTGCCTTTGTCAACACCCACTGTAGGCACCGTTTTCATCTCTACTTCAAGATCACAATTCAAGTATCAATCGCGTTTCTCTCTCTTGACAGACGAAGACAAACGATGCGACAAAAGAAGATGTAGAGAAGGTAGCGGATGATGCATCGGATGTGGAGGAAGAAGAGATGAATAATGAAGCATTTAAGGCGGAGAACAAGGTGGTAAAGGAAAAATGCAAAGTGAAGTTTGCAGTGGTAGAAGCCAGTGGAAAGGAGAGGGAACATACAAAGGGAGGCGGAGAAGAAGGGATAGAGAAGTTAGGGAGAAGGTGGAGGCGAGAGAGAGAAGAAAATTTAGTGGGTTTGACAATGAATGGAAAAATTAAATATTGAGTCAGTTCTGAACTTTTAATTAAAATGTTATATTAGTGAAAATATAATGACGTGTTACAAACTAGAAATTATAATTACAAAAAAAGACGTATAGTGTAATTTCCTCCATTAACTTTGGGATTAACTTTTGTCCTTTATTTATCTATTGTTCTAGCTTTCTTAAATTAATTTTTTTGTTAACAATGCTAAAAATACGAAAATTTTCTTGTTAACAATTTTTTTGTTAAATTAAAATCTTTTAGTAGACAACATATTCTTGCCGCTACTAACGCTATTGTTGGTAATTTTCGACACAACACGTTCACACGATCACACATTTTAGGCGAGTCAGGGCTTGATATAAACAAGTTTGGGTCAATGAAAAATGGGTTGACCCATATGCCAAAAAACAAGTTATAAACTAGTTGATCCGAATAACCCGTTTAGACACGATTAGACATATTTAACTTAATCGTATTAACGTGTCATTGTGTTGAAACGATTTATGATTGGTCTAAGAAAAGTATATTGTCATTTAATTACAATGTTCCGCAGCTTGTAAGTTCTGTGATTTGACATTAATTTGGTATATGCGGTATGAATGTTGTTTTATGTTATTTTGGTTTTGTATTTTTATGAAATTTCAAATATTTTCACTTAAAATTAATTTGATTGTTTTATTTAAATATGTAAAATTTGTTTTTAAATAGGTTAAAATAGGTTTTATGTGTCATGTCTTGCATCTTATCAAATAACTCATTTATTCAAATGTGTTTAATCGTGTCATGTCGGATCAGATCAAAGTACAATGTTTTGTGTCACGACCAAGATCGGGCCACGACTAACATATGAAGCGAACCATTGACCCAACCCATCTCGCACAAGCCTTAGATAATCAGAACATTTACCCAATTCATTTTACTTGATTAATTATTGAATGGATTCGGTCCAAATGTAAATGACACTTCAAGAGGGGGGTGAATTGAAGTTTTAAAGAGTTTGAAAAGACTTTATTGATATTTTTTTACAAACTAAAATAAATAACAAAGTTCTTTTCAAACCAAAATCAAATTGTAAATGCGGAAGCAATAAAACCACCAATCTACACACAAGAATATAAATGCAATGCAAGGTAAAGTAGAGAGAGTAAGGGAAGAGATAAATCAAAGCCTCGATTTATAGTGGTTCGATCCTCTTGACTTACATCCACTCATCTAGATCCATTAGAGAATTTCAATCTACTATCTCCTCACTTGCGAGTGGAGGAAAACCATTTAAAACACTTGTTTTTGCAGGCTCAACAAACAAACTGTTATGCCTTGTTTTAAGGACAAAACAAGCAAACCAAACCACTAGTTTTTACAGGCTGAACTAGCAAACCATTTTCCTAGTTTTTGCAGGCTCAACTAGAAAAATGTTACCACTTGTTTTCAGGACCAAACAACCAAACCGAACCACTAGTTTTTGCGGGATCAACTATCAAACCGAACCACTAGTTTTCTAAGACTCACTAGCAACTGCTCTTGTTTTTCTAAGGCACAACAAGAAAATCTATCTACCCTAAGCAAACAACCTTGCTTGATACAAAATCAACCCTAAAGTATAATAGATTAAATCTCCCACCAACCCAGAAATCAGATTGCAAGTAAATAGCTCAAATGGGTTAGAAAGGTAGAAATGAAAGAGAAAATAAATAACAAGTCTTGACAAAGGTCTCTCTTTTTTTTTCTCTCTTCTCTGGGACGTCTATTTATAGTCACTTAAAAGAATATAGTCGTTAAAGCCTCAAAGTAGCCGTTATGAGATAATTGAAAATTCTAATTTAGATGATGTCACTACCTTCTACGTGTGTAGCCACCATATACGTGCATAATACCTTGTTCCAGACGAGTTCTGCGTGCGTTGATAGCCATGCTACGTACATTGCAAGAACTCCAGTAATCACTGACTTGGATAAATTGGCATCTTCGTGACTTAATCCCATTCTATGTGCGTAGGCTCATGATTTACGTGCATTGTATAGTGTTCTGCATGCATTGATATGAATTCTAGAATATACAATTTCACCTAGTGGCTTTCTACATGTGAAATGCTTCCTTCTATGTGCATTGACGAATATTCAAGATTGAACTGTTGATTCTTCATGTTACTTGTGTTAGAGAATATTTGAAATTCAAATCCCCAGGAGCGTCTTGTCTTTGTCTGCATCTGTAGCTCGTCTACGTGCATAAAACTCTCTTCTACGTGCGTATAATGTCTCTTTAAAGATTACACTTTTCTCTTCTATGCTCCTTATTGCATCCTTCTATGTGTTTGATATCTCAAACACTCAACTCATCTGATCACTTGCCTGACTACGTGCGTAACATATCTTCTACGAGAGTAGATTAATGTCTAGCACTCTTTACTTTCTGGATCAACACTTCTACGCGCACTGCATCACTTTCTAGGCACATTGCTCTTGTCCTACGTGCTTAGATTGCTCTTTTAAGTGCTTTATAATCGAATTTCAGCAAGTCTGTAACTTTGCACCTTTTCATTGAAGTTTCGCATTCATCATAATCAAAATCGAGCTCAACAATTATTAAAGCGGTTTACTAGTTGAATTAAATCCTTTTACAAATTTTGAATGACAAAATACTTTCATAATAGTAGTAATTCATAATAGAACAAAATATAGGTACTTTATCAAAATAAACATGAAAATATAAACAAGTAAATCTAGTTTACAAAATAATAATTTGTACCTATTAACCCACTAATATCTTGATGTGGATCTCTAATACAAAAAGACAAAGGGTCTCGACAAAATGGCACTCACTAATTGAAGCAGAGTGCCTTACTGAGCGAGGAATGTCGGATGGATGTTAGCACCACAATAACCTGAAATGTTAAAGCCACTAGAGGGGGTGAGAATACTCAGTGAGGGATACCATATTAAAGCGACTCTAGATCCTCACATAACTATTTTAAAAATTGTTTTTGAAAATACTGCATACACGTATATACTTATATAACATCATTATACATGCACATATACATACATTTATATAACTTAAAAGCGTTTTCTCAAAACATTTTGTAGAGATGGCATAAAGCATGTAACCATACATAATCGATATTTATCTGATAATTAGAAAGGCAACTGAGAATCAGGTAAGGGACCAAACGGAAATAAAAATTTGCTGGTCATCGAATTAATCTAACTCGAAGGCTATCTCTTTGATAGGTAGGTGTGGACTAGCTACCAATTGAGTACTGGTAACATGTGTTTGACAGGACATACGAGTTACCAACAACTTAGGTAACTAGGCCTTTACTGGTTAAAGTATACCCAATGCTACGTCTTCCTATAGTTAGGTATCCTGATAATAAATTATACAGATATTTCCAGCAAGCAGGTATACATAACAGATGAATAATTACATATGTCATCACTAAGCATATCTTAATTATTCTAAGTACATATTTCTTATCCAATATTTCAAGTAAGTCAGTTTTATAAATTACCAATCCTTTAATTAATCCAGATTACATAACAAGTCCAACACATCAAAAACAATATAATTTTTGAAAACACAACATATGTGATATGGGAACCTCCAAGAATAAGCTTGAGTGTGTATTTGGACCCCCAACACATTAACGTGAAAATCCCCAACAACAATTCGGTTTCAACCCTTATGGATGGTTAAAAATTAGATTACTTAGGTGAATGATCAAGGAATTAGAATAAACAAAACTTGTTTCTAAATTCAAATTTTGAAACACTCCACAAGAAGGTGATCAAGCTCCTTGAATGTTCCTCAAAGACATGTATTTTACGCGAGAACACAAAGACAAAAGCATCCGGCTTTTAGGTTAAAATTTTATCAAAAAAAGTCCCCTCATACATTCGTCTAAGAGTGTTTTAAATAGCCTCAAAATAGTTGTCCTTGATAGAATAGGACTCCTAAATAATATGCCACTTGCCATAAAATCAAATACATAAAAATAGTCAATTAATTTATAACATTGAACAAATTCGACCAGCCCTTAAATCACACCTAATTAAGTCCATCATAACTTGGATTTGAATTAAATTGTATTGAACTTGAGCCGCCTTTGTCCCAAAAATCGTGGCCTTCCAAGCCATCTCCAAGCGAGTTCACTAAGCCTTGTAGATAATGGATCAATGTTTGCTAAAAATTCTTTGATTGAGACCTTGTTATGGGTGCTGGAGGCATACTAATCAGACTAGAAGAACGCTGGTCTACCACTTGATCCTTGTCTTTAAGCTTTGGCCCAAAATCCTCTTTGACATGCCCACGCTGAAAGTGATCCCCGTTTGCAAGCTCTTCGATATGGCCATGTTGAGTCTGGTCTACAGGTTGCTCCGTAAGAATATGTGTTTAGCATGGCATCTGATGTATCCTAAATTTATGTATATAATCAAGCAAGAATGTATGCATTTTCATCCTATACATCGTGCTTTTATAGTGAAATTTATATAATGTTTGTAATCTTTGTAGGATGAAATAAATTGAAGAGAATGAGTTGAAAAAGGTGGAAAAATTATTGAAAATAGAAAGGTCCCAAGTCAACTCAAGAAAAGATGAAGAAAATAAAGATTTCAAGGTGAATAGACTTTTTAGGCCGTGGTGGCATGTATCACGGCCATGACAAGCAAAACAAAGTCATGGTTTTGAGGCAGAAAAATGTCACGGCTGTGACACTCATTTGTCATGCCTGTGACACTCTGGAAGTGGCAAAAAAATAGCTCCGCATGAAAAGCTGTCAAATGGAGACTAAGGCATATGCAAGGGGCATTTTTGGCAGAATATTGCTAGGATTTGTGGGGGATCAAGAGAGGTATAAATACACCTCATCCACCCCATTTTTGGGTTCCTTGGACTCTAACATTCAGAGAAAGAGAATTATTCTCTCATCATTTTCGAAAGAAAATGTAACGTCCTACCCATTTCATTGGTGTTTAAGGGTGTTTGAGTTGGTTTTCAATTTTGATTTGATGGTTGAACCATTAATTTGGTGTTTTGTGCATTGGATGTCTATGAAATTTGGTTGCACTTTTTACCCTTTGATCTTGTCGGTTGGTTGTTCAGCCAAGTGATGTGTTTTTAGGGGAGAAAAGTCACGTTTCTGGATTAGACGGACAGGGACACGAATTGCCATTCTGACCGTGTCTTAAAGTGTTTGACCTGTTAGTTTTTTGCCCTAGCCCAATCATGTAAACATTGTCATTTCGGTTTATTTAATAATAAAGAGGCATTTTATTTATATGAAATATTATCTGTTTTATGAAGATAAAACTCCATAAATAGTTTATTCTTCTTTATGCCATCAAGTACGTGACTTGATAGTAAAACCATAAAGATAAAAGGAATACTATTCTAAATGTCCCTAATCGATCATTATCATGGGAATGATAATGAATTAAAGA
>CAODLS010977292.1:0-10404 GCA_948243855.1 Flueggea neowawraea | reverse complement strand
TAATATATACACTAAATACTAAATATTATGCATCTCTTATTCCACTTTTATATTATTGATGTAAAATAATGGTTTATATATAATATAATTTTATTTAATTATTATAATATAAGTCTATATCCTAAACAATATACCTTAGTTATTAACGTTTTTTATATATTAACACTATAGTTGATGTATCATAAATTTACATAGTGATTCAGGCATAAAAATACAACATTTCGCCTTAGTTGTGCTTAATTGTCAATGTATTTACAATTTTTTGTCTATTTTTTGAGGTGATTAAGAATGCATTAAAAGGGATGGAAAAGATATGAAAAGGGCATGGAAAACATGTTTCTGAATTTGGAAGATCAATGGAATTAAGGGCAACAAAAACCGGCTCAAAGGGTGCAAAGTTCGTCGACGCGCGAAAGGGGGTTCTGCTGTTAAAAAATGGTCACGGCCGTGACCAGAGGCACCTCACCGCCGTGACCATGGGCAGTAGCACATCATGTCATGACCGTGACCGACCTAAATGGTCAAAGTTCAATAAAAACGGCAAGCCTTGTTTTGTTTGACTAAATGTACACACTTTAGGGCAAATTTGGCCACTTCTTTCCTAGGGTTTTGACACATGTGAGGGGGCATAAATATCCCCTTTTAATCTCATATCTATCATCTTCCATTTCTTGGAAGAACGCATTTTCTTTCTTTCATAGTTTTAGAACATAGTTTTAGGTTTTCAAGAAGAAGAAGGATATTCGGCTTCAAGATTGAGGATTCCTATCGAAGGCTACCTTGAGAGTGTTCTCCATATCCATTTTATCTCTTCTCTCTTCATATTATTATTTGTTATCATGGTTTATGTTGAGTTTTATTGTGTTATTTTGTCGAACCATGATAGCTTAGATATTTTGTTAGGACTTAGAGATGTAGTCCTTGATAACTTGTTGCTATATTTATGAATGGATGATTTTCTTAAATGCAATATTTGTAGTATTTATCTCTTGTTCTTGAATGATATATGTGTAGAGATGTTAGATGTGATTTGATGACATGTTTTAATAGACTATGATAATGATAAGCCATCATTAGTTGTAGTTATAACAAATCTAGTTGAAGGACTGAAAGGAGAAGGCTAGATGAGGTTGACATACATTAAACTTATTAGGCTATGAGATGAAAATATTCATGCCAATAATGCGTTCGATAAAATTCCCAGGAGAACTTAATTAGTCTAGTTTATTTAGATGAGGCCAACAAGATCCTTCTAATAAATATAGACATAATCTAGATGAACTTGAAAGAGGCTCTAGATGATTGAAGTGAAAGAACACTCAACATCCCTTAAATCATTCATAAATGTAGTAATTATGAGTCTTGGACGATCCTCAAAAGTCCTAACGCTTTTATTATTGTTGTAGTTATTTTTTGTCTTTATATTAAAAACGTTAAAAACCAACTCCACTCATTTATTTTTCTTGCATTTATTTTTATGTTTTATTTTAAGTTAAAGAACTATCACATTTAGTCTCATCCCTGTGGGTTCGACACCTTTGGAATACTCCAAGGTTTTTATTGCTTCTTAGATTGTCATGCACTTGCGATAATGTCGATCAAGTTTTTTGCCCGTTGTCGGGGACAATGTTACTATCTATGATCTTTCTTTTATTTTTGTTTAATTGTTTATTTACTTTGCATTGATAGGTGTTATATGAACTTGAGGTGATCTCAAACTTGGAAAACGTTGAACTTGTTCCATTAAATTCGGAGATTGAACGGTGGTGTAGAGAAATTCGATCAAGTCAAAGAAGGGAGAGAATGGCTGAACAACCGAGAGGTAGCACTGGCAACCAAGTGCCAGTGCCAATGAAATTGAGGGATATACAAAGGCCGGTGATTTTCACTTCACCGTCTTGCATTAGTTTGAGTGTGGCAGCCCAAAATTATGAATTGAAGAATATCCATTTTAGCATGTTGCCTTCTTTTCATGGTTTGCCATCAGAGGATCCTTTAACATTCTTGAGGGAGTTCTACACAACCATCCAAACTATCCCATTAAATGGTTTGACGCAGGATGAGCTTCGGATACAGTGCTTTCCTTACACTTTGAAAGATCGTGGTAAGATGCGGTTCATCAATCTTTTAGAGGGTTCATTGATAACTTGGGATGAGGTGTACAAAAGACAGTAGAATTGCGCAACAACATTTTTCCATTCTCTCAAATGGAGGGTGAACCATTTCATGAAGCGTGAGAGCGTTTCAAGATGCTACTAAGTCAATGCCCACATCACCAATTCTCTTTGGCTTTGCTCATTCAATTCTTTTATGATGGACTGAGGATGCATGGAAAGACTTTGGTAGATACATCAGCAGGTGGATATTTTGGTGACAAGACGGTAGAGGAAGTGTATGATATATACAAAATGCTTGCCGCCAATTCTCAACAAAAGGAAGTTCGAGGAAGAAGAGCGGGTATTCTTGAGGTAAACAATTCTTCTTCCAACATGGTTTCTCAAATTTATGAAGTGTCTAGGAAATTGAATATGTTGATCAATAGAGGAGCTATGGTTAGAAAACAATGCTCATTTTGTGGAATGATGGTGTATAGTGATGCCAATTGTGGTTATGGTCAAGGGATGAGTTCGGGGATGGAAGAAGTGAATTATATGGGAGGTTTTAATAAAGCCCAACTGAGTAATGACCCTTTTTCACAAACTCATAATCCAGGATGGCACAACCATCCTAATTTGTCATAGAGGGATCAAAGTGCTAACCAAGAAAGACCAATGGGACTTCAAAGCTTTTAACCAAGGCCACCATTCCAATAACAACAACCACCACCGCACCAAAATGTCCAAGAAAATAAGCCACCGCTAGAAGACCTTCTAATGCAATACATGAGTAAGATGGATGCAAAGGTTGACCAAATTGTTCAAACTCAACAAGCAACCATCCAAAACTTAGAAAGGCAGGTTGGTTAACTAGCTAAGGCAATTTTAGAGCGTGAAAAAGGAAAGCTACCAAGCATTCAGGAGTCAATCCACGAGAGGGTGTAATGGCCATTTTAGTGGTGAATGAGAAAGAGTATGAAGAGAAAACATGTGTGGGGGAGGAGCCCGGAGAGGAAGAGAAATCGAACACAAAAAAAGGAAAGAAACCAATGGAGGAAGAGCCCAAACATAATTAGGAGGAGAGGGAAACCAATGTACAAAATGAAAGCATCTCATTTCATCCAAAAGATGACGTAAAGCCCTATGTTACTCCTATTCCCTTTCCACAACGATTGAATCCTAAAAAGGTGGATGATGATTTTCTAAAGTTTTTGGAATTGTTCAAGAAGCTTCAAATGAACATTCCATTTATTGAGGTTATTATGCATATGCCTCATTATGCTAAGTTCTTAAAGGTCATTGTCTCCAATAAGAAGAAATTGGAAGAGTATGCCACAGTTGCTTTAACCGAGAAGTACAGTGCTGTAATTCAAAACAAGCTTCCTCAAAAGCTTAAGGATCCTAGAAGCTTTACCATTATGTGCTCCAATGGTAATGCAGGCATACAACAATCATTGTGTGATTTCGGAGCCAGGGTCAACTTGATGTCTTCCTCAATTTTTAACATGCTGGGGATTGGTGAATTTGTGCCAACAACAATCTCACTCCAACTTGCTGACCACTCCATCGAACACTCTTTGGGGGTCGTGGAAAATGTTCTTGTAAAGGTTGGTAAATTTTATTTTTCTGCTGACTTTTATGTGCTTGACATGGATAATGCTTTTAAACCTCCTTTAATACTTAGAAGACCATTTTTAGCAACAGGGGGAGCATTAATTGATGTTGTTAAAGGAAAATTGACATTTAGAATGGGAGATGAAATACAAGATTTTGATGTCTTTAATAATTCACATGTGCTTTTAAATGAAAAATGTGTTGGTGATGCTAAAGCCATTAAAACTTGTTGCATGTTGGACATTAATCCCCCATCGAAACCTTTATGTTCTAGGGAAAGCCAGAGTGACCAAAAAGAAAAAATGCCTAATGCAAGGGAAACAAATAGTTTTGAAGAGATTAAGAACCGAAATGATAAAATCAAAGGGAAAGAGAGTGATTTTGTAGCAGGACAACAAGGACATTATTTTCCACCCAAAAATCACTTTCTTTATGGCCCCAAAATTGCATGTTGTGGACCATTTTTGATTTCAAACATTCATTTTTGTGGTGCTATAGATATATTGCTTCATGATCATAAACCACCACTTAAAGTTCATGGTAAAAGGTTGAAATCATACTTGGCATCCACCACAAGGACTGTTTGGCGTCCCAAATGGATACAATGTATGCGTTCGAAATAACATTAAACTAATTTTTGGTCTAAAAAGACGTTAAAGTAATTTTGGTCCGCAATGACAATAAACTATGTTTCTATTTTGAAGATTGGTTAAGAGGAATATTGCCCATTTCATGTTTATATATATGCACTTGTTTTCCACTAACCTTTCGTGTCTCAAAGCAACAAAAAGTGCAGTCATTCATTCCAAGAAAGAGAAAATGCAAGCAAAACGACAAATAGATAAGCATTCTAAATTTTATCTCTTTTACATTTAAGCTTAATGTTGCAATTACAATTGTCCCTATTATTGATCTGGACTTATTTTGTCGAACATTGGGGACAATGTTCAAAATAAGTGTGGGGGAAGGTTTAGTGAATGCTTATGTTTAATTGTTTATATGTTTTTCTTGTTCATTGAATTTGCTCGAAAATGTTTCAAATTTTCAAAATTTTTGCTTGAATTGTACCGAATTTTAATTAGAATGTGTCAAATTTGAGAAGAATCAAATTTGGGTTGAATTTGTTTGAAGAAATCTTGTAGCATTTAAATGTGCTTTTAACATAATCAATTGAAGAATGTATGTTATTTGTTGGTTGTTTGAACATAAATTTAGCATTTTTAGGTTGCAAGGTTGAAAGTTCATTTTTCAATAATTTTAGTCTATTTGGTGGCATAATAAAAGGTTTGCAAACTCTTTGCTAAGATAGTTGTGCTAAAATTGGTTTAGTTTTAAAAATTTAGAGTTGGCTTGGCTTCATTAAAGTGATGAAGTGCTTCATTTTGTGCTTAACTTTTGAGGGTGAGCTTAAACGAGGACAAGTGCATGGGGTCCCACCCTCGAGATCGAACAGGTTAGTACACCTAAGGAATCCTAAATAAGTGTTTTTACACAGAGACACGTAATTTGCTGATTGCGTTTGTAGCACCCAACAATAAAGTGAAAAAAAAAAGAAAAAAAAAATAAGAAGAAGAAAGCACTAGTTTTTGAAATGAACGAATAAAGTCAAGCTTGCTCTAAAACAAATCACCAATTTAAATTTTGATCTTAGAAAAGGGGGAGATAAACCTTGGAGATGCAAATACATTAGGAAACTTGCTAAACTTCTTAATGCTAACATTCTTTCATGTAATTGACGAATAACATGGTTCGTTCTCTTAATCATTTTATTTGGATATTTGAATGATATGAGAATGCTTCAACCCATTTGATTCAAATTTGTATTTTTGCCCCAGGATTAAGATTGGTTTGCTTGGGGACAAGCAAATGAATAAGTGTGGAGGAGTTAGATGTATCCTAAATTTACATATTGATTCAAGCATAAAAATATTGTAAATGTATTTAAACATTTTTGTGTATTTTTTGGGGTGATTAGGAATGCATTAAAAGGGATGGAAAATATATGAAAAGGGCATCAAAAACATGTTTCTAAATTTGGAAGATCAATGGAATAAAGGGCAACGGAAACTGGCTAAAAGGGTGCAAAGTTTGTGGACGCGTGAAAGGGGGTTATGATGTTAAAGCATGGCCACGGTGCCTCTGGTCATGGTCATGACCAGAGGCACCTCACCGCCTTGACCATGGGCAGTATCACATCACGGCCGTGGTCAACCTAAGTGGTCAAAGTTCAACAAAAACGGCAAGCCTTGTTTTGGTTGACTAAATGTACACACTTTGGGGCAAATTTGGCCACTTCTGTCCTAGAGTTTTCACATATGTGACGGGGTATAAATATCCCCTCTTAACCTCATATCTATCATCTTCCATTTATTGGAAAAACACATTTTCTTTCTTTCATAGTTTTACAACATAGTTTTAGGTTTTCAAGAAGAAGAAGGAGATTGGGCTTGAAGATTGAGGATTCCTATTGAAGGCTACCTAGAGAGCATTCTCCATATCCGTTTTATCTCTTCTCTCTTCATATTTTTAGTTGTTATCATGGTTTATGTTGAGTTTTATTGTGTTATTTTGTTGAACATAACCATGATAGCTTAGATATTTTGTTCAGACTTAGAGATGTAGTCCTTGATAACTTGTTGCTATATTTATGAATGGATGATGTTCTTAAATGCAATATTTGTAGTATTTATCTCTTGTTCTTGAATGATATATGTGTAGAGATGTTAGATGTGACTTGATGACATGTTTTAATAGACTATGATAATGATATGCCATCATTAGTTGTAGTTAGAACAAATCTAGTTGAAAGACCGAAAGGAGAAGGCTAGATGAGGCTGACATGCATTAAACTTGTTAGGTTATGAGATGAAAATATTCATGTCAACAAGGTGTTCAATAAAATTCCTAGGAGAACTTAATGAGTCTAGTTTAGTTAGATGAGGCTGACATGATCCTTCTAATAAATGTAGACATAATCTAGATGAACTTGAAAGAGACTCTAGATGATTGAAGTGAGAGAACACTCAATATCCCTTAAACCATTCATAAATGTAGTAATTAGGAGTCTTGGACGATCCTTGAAAGTCCTAACGCTTTTATTATTGTTGTAATTATTTTTTTTTCTTTATATTAAAAACACCAAAAACCAACTCCATTCATTTACTTTTCTTGCATTTATTTTTATGTTTTATTTTAAGTTAAAGAATGATCACATTTAGTCTCATCCCTGTGGGCTCCAAGGTTTTTATTACTTCTTTGACTGTCGTGTACTTGCGATAAAGTCGATCATAAGATTAGTATATATAATGTATACCTTAAACCAACGATTGTATAAGATAATTTGTCTCTTCTTCATTACGTAATTCCGTATTTCATGCGTAAATTAATTCGTTTATACCCTATATGTTCACTCTAAACACTATAATCTAAAGTACTGACACAACGGAATATACTAAAAATAAAAGGGAAAATTGTTTGATCCGTTTATTCAACTGTTACAGTCTAAGTATATACCTTAGTTCTTATATATTAATACTATAGTATATACTTTATGTAATATATATCTTATGTAATATATACGTTAATTTAAGGATACTCTTGTTTATGGTGGAATTTTGCAATTCTCTAAGAAAGGAAACTGATCATGGAAAGAGAATAAATTGTGAATGCATGTTGGAGTAAAGCACCACACCTTTTGTACACCTTTGTACACCTAAATTTCATGGTGTGCACTTTTGTACACCTAAATTTCATTGTGCACTTTTGTACACCTAAATTTTATGTTTTGTACACCTAAATTTCAATTTATGTATATCTTTGTAAACCTGAGCTTTCCGTGTACAACAAAAAATTTTGGCATAGAAAGGTGTACACTGAAAATTATGTGTACAAAAGGTGTCTAACATAAAATTTTGGTGTGCAAAGTGTACACAACTATAAATTTAGGTGTACAAGGTGTACACAACCTAAAATTTAGGTGTGTAAAGGTGTACATAACTTAAACATTAGATGTACAAAAGGTGTACAATATAGAATTTTGGTGTACAAAGGTGTACACAACCATAAATTTATGTGTACAAAGCTTAGAAATGCTATAAATATGTCATATACATATATAATGTATATGATATGTTCATGTGTACCGTATAATATATGATGTATATGCTATTGTAACTTGAACATTATTCAATTAACTATATTCACTATATAATGCTACAGTCAATCAACATTAGTTAAAGTGTTCAAATGTGTTGTTGTTTCTTCAACATTAGTCAATTAATTATATTCATTATATAAAGCTATTGTTTCTTCAACATTAGTTAATTAACTATATTCACTATATAATGCTACAGTCAATCAACATTAGTCAATTAACTATATTCACTATATAATGCTACAGTCAATCAACATTAGTTAAAGTGTTCAAAGGTGTTGTTGTTTCTTCAACATTAGTCAATTAACTATATTCACTATATAATGCTATTATTTCTTCAACATTAGTCAATTAGCTATATTCATTATATAATGTTATAGTCAATCAACATTAGTTAATTAAGTATATTCACTATATATGATATATTTTTTTGTACACCTAAAATTCATGTTTTGTACACTTTTTGTACACCTAAGTTTTATTTTTTGATTAGTTAAAGTATTTTTTGATCAGTTATAAACTATATTTGAATAAATTATACAGAAAACTATAAAAATAGTCTTTCAATTGTTATAAACAATAATTTTTTTATATATTAGATTTTTTATCAATTAAAAAAATTAAATATATTGTTAACTTTTTAAAAAATTAAATATAAAGTTCTTGTGCTTAATTTTTTAAAAATTTTATTTAATTTCTTATATTTGATCTTGACAGATTGAGATTTGGCCACATGTTGCGACACATAAATTAATGGAACTTGGAAGACAAGAGTTACTTTATTGTTTTTTGTTTATTGTTGTGATATTGGATTATGTTGTATGTTTGGATTATATTTTATGTTTGGATTATGTTTATGTTTGGATTATGTCTTAAATTGTTGTTTAAAGACTTGGTATTTTAACTTTTGATTGTAATTATAAATGTGTTTTTAAACAAGCTTTAAACGAGCCAAGCTTACGAAACGCTTAAACAAACAGAGCTCGCGAGCCTCCTAAATAGCTTAACGAGCCGAGCCTAAACAGAATTAAAAGCTCGAGTAGAACTCGAGCTCATTATATTTTCTAGCGAGCTGAGCCTGAGCACTTCAAAGCTCGGCTCGAATCCAACCCTAGTTGGAGTACTCAACTATTGGGACCTCAAGGAGACATTGAAGCGAAATGCAAATTATTAAGCTTTTTATTCATCGATTGGTTTTAAAATTTTCATAAATAGATTATGTAATGGTACGTAATTGTTTTATGGCTTTATACTCTATTAGGTTGAACTGATAGAATCATTTCGCAATGAACTATCGAAATTAAGTATAAAAAGGTGACCAGTTAATTGTTTTTTGTTTTTTTTTTTTTGATAATTTCTTTAGTGGTGTTGTTGTTGCTACTGCTCACAAACAGTTAAGTGTTCAAGTTATATTAGTTCATCATAGTTTGTCTATATAATTAAAAAAATTGTTTAATTTGCAAGAAATTATATTACACTATAATTTATTTTGCTTGCTCATATTAATTTAACAATTATCTGCACGCATATAATTCAATTTTGTAACCTATTTTGGTTAATGAAGTTTTTGTAACTCTTAGATGTTGTTCAACTAATTATTTGGAGAAGTATGGTAGGAAACATACGAACACTAGAAATGTTTCATCTAAAAAGATGATTGTCGAGTTTCAGCACTTAGGGGGGTTTGTGAATTTAAATTATGAGTTGCAAACATATAAGACAAAGTAAATCAAAGAGGAGTAATAAAGATACTAAAGGGAATGAGAAGAGAAATTATTTTTAGCGTTTTAACTTGGAGATTTAAGAAAGAGGGTAGAAATTAGAATTGGGGATATTGAGAAAGAAAGTTGGAATTAAAATTTATGTAAGGAGAAAAAAGTCTTATAAAATTTAAGAAAAATTTTATATAAAATACATACACAATTTTATCATGAATTTCTATTGCGTGATCAAAATTAATTAAAATAACTAATTTTATTATCTAATTATTAATTTTAAAAGCTATTTTTAGTTAAACAAAAACATTATAATCTACCGTGCACAGTGCGGAAAATTGCGTTAGTTTCAATATTAAACTATATCACATTATTTGTTTTTTTCTTTTTTGACCATGTTATACCGTATTATTGTTAAGTTCGACACTACAAAAAAAAACGAAATTGAGAAAAAACTAATTTGTCGCAAAACTTGGAATTTCGTCGCAGAACAATTGTTACGACTAGTATTTCGTCGCAAATATTTCGTGACAAAGTTTGTCACAACAGTGCGACCGGTCAACATTTCGTCGCAAAGTGGGGATAAATCAACCAACCATGTTGCGACGATGGTCAACAATTTGCGTCCAATTTGTCGCAACATTGTGCGAATTCGTCGTAATGTTTTTGCATCCAGAGTCGCAAAGCCAACTATTTTTCTTAGCACTTAACCTCCTTCAAAGCATGAGCAAAGTACAAAAATGTTAGGTCGGTGGCACCATCCTTGTAGCAAGCAAGGACCAAACAACCATCGTCGCGTTTGCTCCTGCATACAACAATAAATGAC
>CAODLS010977231.1:0-14587 GCA_948243855.1 Flueggea neowawraea | reverse complement strand
AACAAAATGTTTGTAATGTTGGCTTTGTTCGATAAAGCTCAAAGTACATTGTTTTATTCGCCAGATTTATCCCACTTAATCTTCTAAATTTTTAAAGAGATGATGAGTTAACGTGTGCCTTCAACAAGAAGTCTCAGTTCCTACAAATTTTAGTGGCTAATTGTATGGTAAAATAATAATATTATTTGTAAAATTATCTCTAGTTGAATTGGATCCTTGTCAAGTACTCGGACTATTCATAGAAAAAAATAAAGCAACACATTTAGTAGCGAGGTTTACAAGATTGGAGGCAAAATCGAGGGCCAAAGAAGCGCATAAGAAGAGGCAGAGATATGTTATTTTGATGAATAGAATTCACAAGCTTGAAATGGGGTGTGAGAAAGTAGAGGAGAATTTTTGGTTTATGAAGACTACAAAGGGAAGCATTTTTCCAAAAAAGAGGAGGTTAGTGAAGACATTAATGTTTGACTATTTGGTTCAATCTTTTACTTCTTGTTTGCCTTTTTCTTCAATGGCTTCAAACAGGTCAAGCAAAGTCTTAGGCAACAGATCTAGATTGTTAAGAAGAAGAGTATGGTGGCAATTCTTTACCCAGAAAGCAAGTACTTGGACTGTTTAATTGTACTGCTGGCTCCGTTTATAATATTGTAAGTTTTAGTTTACACTTAATCTTCACCATATTTAAATGGTGTGCATTAGGGGTAAGTTACAGGTTTAATTAGATGAATACTTGATCTTGGAAAGAAAAGGTATCTATAGAAGAATGATCCATATGAAAATTAAATTGGCGA
This sequence comes from Flueggea neowawraea, assembly GCA_948243855.1. NCBI lineage: Eukaryota > Viridiplantae > Streptophyta > Magnoliopsida > Malpighiales > Phyllanthaceae > Flueggea > Flueggea neowawraea. The sequence goes on along the minus strand of CAODLS010977231.1, from coordinate 13,796 downwards.
AAGTGAATCTTTTATTCTTTTATTTTTGCTCTCCTTTGGTCTATCATCATCCACTTCCACTCTCTCCCTATATAGACCAAGTAAGCGATAAGGACCAACAAGGAGGGCAAAAGGTGTCAAGGATGATATTGTATAGTTTCTTATTTTTATTAAAAACAACTATATATCTGTAATTGAGCTATTAATTTAACGATAGTTATTGTAACAAAATGTTTAACTGGTATATTTTGATGTAGTTAAGTACCTAATTACTTATCGCCAAATTATAAATTTGCTCACTCGTAAAGTATTGGTTTAGTGATTAATATATAAAATTTTGAATAGATTTATCTTTCAAAGTGTAAGAATTCAATTTTTTCTTAAAAAAATATTGGTGGTGTTTATTTAATGAATTTACCTATACTATATTTACTATTCATGTATATTCGGCAAGCAAAAAGACTTGTCAATCTCTTTACTTTTTATTATGCAATATATTTTTACAATTTACTTATGCAATCTGCTAACAAATAAACATCATTATTCGTCAAGCTGAAAGATTATGTCTACTCTTAAAAGAAATAAAAAAAATACTCAATAACTTGTTCATTATTTGTAATTTTAAGACAATTTCAATGATATGTAAATTTGATTTCTAGATGAATCATTTCAAAATTGAACTCTTAACTTTTAATTTAGTGCTAGAGATAACTTAATACTAATGACAGGAAGTTCACTAGCGATAAATTATGTTTATTGGTGGCTAGATAAATTTTATCAGTGGCTATATCTGGAACATGGCAGAATTTGTTGGCTACCTCTACTGCTCTACTTTTATATAAAATCATATATTGGTCCCAAAAGCAAAAGACCAAGGATCAATTATTTCAGCATCCATTAGCAGCAACCAAACTACATATGTCCTAAAAGAAGAATAAGATTGGACACGGAAATTCGAGTAGTCAACATAATATGATTGCTTGTTATTTTTATCAATAACATAATATGATTGTAGGTATGGAATTAATGCAAGTTCCCCAATTGGGCAGAGGGGTCACGATGCCAACCAAATAGCGAACATAATCATCATATACTTTAAAGAATTTTTTTTAACACACTCTTGATTTCCATACTTTATCATATAACGTCGAATATAATCTGGGAGTTTTTTCTTATAGTCCTGGCAAGTGAATGATTGAAGCACACTACTTAATTTGATTATATAAACTTGAGTGGATATTGGATATTGAATACGTCAAATTAATGCAAATGCAAACTCAGTTAATTTATGCAGAACACGTCACAGGCAATAAGTGAATGTTTACAAGGAAAATAGAATAGAATCTCTTTATTTTACTTATAATCCAATAAACATCAATAGCATTGTTCTTCTTAAATTATTGCAAGTATTTATATCTGAATATCAATAAATAGTTACAACACGAAGGGAGTTTTTCTCGTCTTGTGTAAACTGTAGGTATGATTAGGCAAAATATCTTGGAAAATTAATTTTGGAGTTCATGATAATTGTCCTAATTAGTAAATCAATTCTCGTATTTTTAAAATATTACATATATATTTGAGGTTTAAAACCAAGTTGAGTTTAAGTTTTCTGTTGGTGGTCCGTTATTGATCCGTGAGAAAAATCGTTAACGTGTCATGTGATTTATTTTAAATGAAAATTTAAAGACAAAATTACCTCTATTCTATTTTAACAATAAACCCTAATTTTTCTTGCTTTGCTTAGTTCTCAGATCAGAAAACTAGCATTCTGTACAAACGAAGATGATGAATTGTAAATCAAAATAGAAACCAAAATTAATCTTGAAACATTTCATCACCACCAAGCACAAGAACAAGAACATCATCTTAACAAGAATAGCCATGTCAAGAAACCAAAATAGAAAACTCAAATCAACAATAACAGCAACTCAAATCCTGAACTAACCCAAATTAATAATGACTTGAGTCACACTGTCATTTAAATATAGATCTGCTAACAGATTCATGTGAATAGTGATAAATCTATTTTACTTGACTTCTCGATGTTTGACGTCACTACATTGTCTCTTCCCTGGATTATTCTGAAGAGGGTTCTGGAAATTTTATCAGAATTCAATTCCTACAAAACGTAGAATGAAAATTTTGTAGACAGTTGCTACAGATTGGAATTTCTATTCACTTCCATTCTGAATTCTCTGCTAATCTGAAACTAACAGGTGGGAACAATTCTAGAAATATTCAACAAGAACAACCATTTCACCAAAATGAGCCTGAGGTTGGAGACTCAAAAACAGCCAAAATAACCAAAATAGAAAACTCAAATCAACAAGAACAACCATTTCACCCAACTTTGCTTCCAGTCCACCACGCCCACCACTTGCTCGACGAAACTCCCAAACCAAAAAAGGAAAAAAAATGGTTGTCGAGCATTTTAGAAAGCATCAGACAAGAACCCAAACCCGACCCGGATGCTTCCAGTCCACCATACCCACCACATCAAGATCTTTCTTTCGAAGCATTTTAGAAAGCATCAAGCATCCTGGGTTCTGAGTTTGGGAGTATTACGCCACTGCAAATTCTGAGACGACGACGTTCGTGGCTTCATCCTTTCCTCCTCAATGATTCTCCTTGCTTTGGCTCTGTTGCTTTTTCGGCGCCCGTTGTTGACCTAGTTGTGGCTTCATCTTTCTTTCTTTCGACCCAGAAGCGGATGAGTCGGGTTTGGGTTTCTTGAATCGGAGCATGAAAACCTAGAACCGAGCATGAGAATTGGGGTTTCAAGTCGTCGGAGAACTAGTCGTTGGGGGGAGAGAGTGTAAGGCTGGGAGAGAGAGAGAGGTGGAAGAAAGAAGTGGGAGAGAGAGAAGATAGAGGGAGGGTCTCGAGAGGTAGAGAGAAAACTTGAGAGGAATGGTTGTGCTTTTGGAATTTAAGGGAGGGCATTTCTGTAAACATTGGGTCCTCCACCTTACCATTAGGTCTTCTCTCATTCTCACCAATAGGAGTAACAATCGTATCCCTAGCTTCGACATCCGGGGATCCCTCAGATAAAGCAGCTAGATCATGTGGCTTGTGGCACTCATTCAAGTCGTTGACGCAGCCCCTTTGCACAACTAGCCCCACAGCTTGAGATAGAGTTTGGAGGTTGGTTGAAGCATCTGTCAAGCTCAATTGGGCAAGAGAAGACTGTGCCGTAAATATCGGAAGAGTGGGTAAATGCTTTGCGCAAGCAGTGGTGAACACAGAAGTGGTAGGACTGATCAAAAGGTTAGAAGAACCCAAAGCAGGTTTGGCAGTGACAATAGCCGGCTCCTGAGTGGTCAAATTAGCAGGTTCAATATTTTCAGCTGGGACGTGAGTTGGGTTTCTCTGGGTCTTGGTCCCAGTTAGGCCAGCCTTTTGGGCTCCAAGTGGGCTCTTGTTTTTTGTTCAGGCCCTTATTAGCACCTCGGTGATAATTTTGCACCGCATGCGCAATATCTGCTGTGTTGCCAGCTAATGACAGTCGTTGCACCTTAGCTTTGAAAACATGGGCCTTAGATTGGTCTCCTGCTTGGTCTTCCTCCGGTGCAATAGTGGAGAATCTTGAGCCAAGGGCGCAACACCACTGAAAATAGAGCCATCTGTTGTGGAACGAGCATTAGGAGTTTGCAAATTATCGCGATTTTTGGGTGCCACTTGGGTCAGAGCCGTATTGTTGCCCACCTTTTTGCGTCTCGAACGAGTAGGGGCCAACATCCATGGTCCATAAGTAGCACTGAGTTCAAGTTTTGTGGAATCTGCAAGTGGAATAGGCGAAGAAGTTTCCCCATTTGCCATCCACTTCTGAACCACCAATGCAGGATTGCATGGGCATGCTTCTTGTTTATGGCCATATTTGCCGCATGTGAAACAAACTTGGTGTAATGCCTCGTATTCAACTTTGAAAATGCGACCCCATAGTTCGAACTTAGAGATAAGAGGATTCTCCAAGTCAATTTCCACACTAATCCTAGCGAATTTGCCATGAGGGCCGCGGAAAATGTCGTTTCATCAGTACGGAGGGTCTTTCCAATAGCATTGCCTATCTCAGCAAGATACGGAGGGTCTTTCCACGGCAGTGGAAGATCCGGGATTCGAATCCATACGGCCACTCTTTTGATGCGTTCATGTTCCCAGTCAAATGCCGGATTCCAACGTTGCACCGTAAGATAATGATTGGAGACAAGCTAAGGTCCCCCAGAAGAACAGCTTCATAATCAAAAGGATTAGTGAATCGCAAGACGTAGAAATCATTGCCCTCTCGGTTTCCATAGCTGATGTAGCCTTTCATGGAGAATCCCAAACCCCAAGGTGCATCCGAGCAATTTAATCACCAGAGCATTCTTCCAAGGCAAACACAATTCGATTAGCGTTCCTTGGTGAGGCTAATAACAGGGCAATTATCTTGATTTTCATCCATACCCACCTTAGCCTTTGAAAGGCCATCCAGCAAATTACAAACTGCTCCCAAATTTTTAATCGAAAATGCTTCTAAAATATTCACATTTGACAATCTAGAACAACCCCTCGTTGAACAAATGTAATATAGAAACTTGAAAGCTTCATATATATTGGTGTCATATTCATCAACAAATTAATACGTATTTGTGTCATATCCAAGATTCTAAATACTCAAATCTCTTGGATAATGATTTTTTTTTAATAAATCATGACACTGGAGTTGAGTCTAACACCAGTGAACTACAAACCTATTGATACAATAATTTTTTTTAATGTTAATTAGTATTTTAAATACTTTGGTCAGAACATGAAGGAGAAAGGTCCGAAAGGATCCCGATTGAATTGATTAACGAAGCCTATGACGTGGGTGCGGTTTTGATGGATGTGAACCTGAGCTCAGTTTGCTCGGTACATTTAAATTGAGCATTTTCCTATTTGCAATTGCCATACGAGGGATGAAATTTTGACTTCATTAGTTCATTTTCCGTCTTGTTTTCGTATGTTATTCTTTGAATTTCCATTTTTCTGATGACCCTCATGTCTGATATGACCTTTTTTTTATAAGTTGGTATGACCTATTTAATTTACACAGTTTTTTAATTATTTTTTTTTATTTTTTGTGATTTTTTAAAACTTGGCATTTAAAACCAACATAATACCACTAAATATAATTAAAGTTTCGTATAACAAGTAAACTTAAATTAAAAAATAATTACAGTTATTATTGTTTAAGAGATCAGAATAATTTAATTATTAAGAATGGCCTGTAAACCAAAAAAAAAAGGCTTCTTAGGCATTAAAACAGAGACGGTGACAATATATAACTACAAATTTGCCCCCAAGAAGGTATGGCTTAATTTTTGCACTTTTTAAGTACACATTAATGTAGTGTGCTTCAAACTCATGGCTCAAGTGTATCTTGTCTGGCCGTGGGCTGCTAGAACAGCCGGTTGGACTTCCCTGATGGATGCAATGCATCTAGGGTTCAAATCCTATGGCACGTAGTTGTGCGTTTAAATATTTCTCCAATGGATTTGAAGGCTCGATAAAAAAAAAGTGTATCTTGTCCGCTTAACAACATTAATTAATCATATACCTCTCATCTTGCTTGAGCTAAGGAGCAAAATTAGTTAGACCAAGATAAAATTAGTTTTGTTAATGACGACTGCGTTAAGGGGACTAATTGATGATTACTTCAATGCTTTAAACCATTTGATCGAAGACGATATTGTGACTAATTCATTGCACTTAATTGCTATAAAGTCATAATCACTGTTTATGTTTAGTTGAATAAGAGGATGTTATTAGAATGTGGATTGACTCTGCTTTGTTTATAAACTTGTTGCCATCCTGAGAATTAAGCAACACCACGTATACACCATGAAAAGCAACAAGAAAATCCCCTCAAGTTCCATTCTATTTAAAATTATTTAGCCAGCCGAAAATTTTTTAACATTATAACATAGTGTTATATTTGAAATTATTTGAATATATAGTGTTAACATTATAAGATAGTGTTGTATATATGTATATATATATTGGCCATTTTGGATTGCCCCAACAAAATTACATTTTTCATGTGGCTAAAGAATGACTAAAGTGTTTCAGCAAGCCCTGGACAAGGCACAGCGATGCAGTAATTAAGAATAGAAAATCACTAGTAATACACAACCTGGAGGAGATTCCATTAAAATATGCATAAACTATATAAACTATATGCAGTAATTTTGTTTTTGCTGTACACCTAATAGAGATCAAATTATAGAAGTAGTAAAAAGCTATTGCTGTTGAAGGGATTGAATTAGCCAGTTTTGGTGACCCAGAAGGAACCAAATCAGATGCTGAGGATACACTTTCAAAGGTAACACTATTATATATTTTTATTTTTCATATTTTCATTTTTTGGGTTTATTTCTAATTCATGATTTATTTTTCTATGTTTAGGCATAAGGCATGTGTTGGCAAAAATTCATGCACTGTGATCCATCAACTGTGACAAGACTCTAAAGGGGCTTGCAGTGGAGGCTGCCTGTAAGATTTCATCTGTTTAGAAATTTACATTAATTAGATTTTAGTTTTCTTGTGTAAAGTTTTGTTAGTTTTATAGTCTTTTCAAACCACATTAATGTATAGTATCACCTCTTTAATTTGTTTAATAAATTTGTAGTAATGCCATAATTAGTACTTCATGATTACGCCAGAATCACAAAAGGAGGGGGACTAATTTTATAACGACGTGATCATTTTATTAGGTTATAAAGTTCGTTGGAGTGATTACATATACTAATGGTACAATGCTTCAGTAAAGCCAAGATGGACCTAATTAGAAATGTCTGAAAAATTCGTAAGAAAAACGCAATGACTAGGTCTTTTTGTTTACTTATCAAAAAAGGTCGTTAATTTTTATTTTTTTCTTTTATTTGTCAATTCAATTGAAAATTTGAATTGACATGAGACATGGCTAGACCATGAGATATGTCATCTCATTTTTGGATAACATGCGACAAATTGAAAAAAAGTTATATTAATGCATTCGTGGCTAGATCATGGCTTTAATATGTCAAATAGTCATTACATGATAAACAATCCATTTCAACGGCCAACTTATTCGTCGGTCATGTCTATTGAAAATCAAAAGATAATATACTATTATGTTAGAAGTTTTCATAATTTCAATTCGATTATGTTATATGTATATGTATTCCAATTATGAGTTAAGGTAGAATTTCTCATAATTTCAATTCGATTAAATAGATAACTTCAATATTAAGATTAAATAGATGGTCAAATATTAATCTTTATATTTTGTATACGGTGAGTAAACAAGATAGAGATGAACTGTAGACAATGGCGGATGCAAGATTTTGGCTAAGCAAGGGTCAGATTTGCTTAGCCAAAAACCTATGATACGTTCTGTACCAAAAAAATAATATGTATATATGTAGAAAAATTACATTAAATTTAACAAAATGTCCGAATAGATGTTCTTATCATACAATTTTTTTCACACTTGAATCAAGAGATGATAGTTGATTTCAGTGTGTCGTCATGCTAGATAACAAACAACAGACAAAAAAATAATAAAATTAAGTCCAACCCAAATCAATTGACCTAACATTAAAATCTATTGACAAAAAAATTAATTCCATCAATCAATCAACAATTTCATCTTAAATATCTAATTTAAATCTTGGCGAAGTCTCATTGGATGGGGGCTCCCATGGCCCTCCTCCAACGAGAGTAGTGGCTCGGGCCCCTGCTTGTCCCTTAGTGCATCCACCCCTAATTATAGAGCGGCGAATAAACAACCGAGATGAATCGTAGAGCGCGGAGATGGACAAACTCCACCCTAACATATAAAATAAAATTTTTTAATACTAAAAGTACCAGTAAAAAAATAAAAATATTTTTTCTTAAAATTAAGTATCATATATAAAGGGAAAAAAAAAGTTTAGGGGTTTAATCGCCAAAATGGTATTACCAGGTTTGTTACTTTACTCTATTCATCACTACAAGAAAAAGATGTTTTCGTGACAAAATATTTTGCGATGAACTTTTTTTTGCTCGCAAAAAGGTGGGTTGACCATTTTGCAACCAATTCGTCGTAAAATTGCTACAAAAAACTTTCGTTCCCAAAATTTGCGACAAAAAAATTTTTTGCCCCAAAAATTTGTGACGAATTGGTCGCAAAAAAGCGGGGTTGACCATTTTGTGACCAATTTCGTTGCAAAAATTGCAACAAAAAACCTTTCGTAGCAAATATTGCGACAATTGTAATTTTGTCGCAAACCAATTAATTGCATATTTGATAAATTAATTGTTTCATTACAAATGTTCATGCTCTTAATTTTCATTATATAACAAATTGATTGTTTGTAATTTTCACCCTAGTTTTGATTCTTTTATTCTAATTAGAAAGCATTTAGTTCTAATTAATTGTTAAGAAATTATTACCTAAAATATTGAATTTTCACTATGGTTTGCGACGAATTGTCTTTTATTCTAATTAGAAAATATTTCACACGAGAATACAAAAGGTGTTCAAAGTGTATTCATAGGTGTACAAAGGTGTTTTTAACATTTAGAATATGCTTGAATACATTGAACCAATTATATAAATATCGATTATCTAGAAAAATAATTGTTCTTAATTTTATATTTCTTAATTTATATTAATTGTTTCATTACCCAATTATTGAAATTTACTAAATTGTTTTCATTGGAAAATTGGATTAAATGTAGTGACATTGGAAAATTATAGTTGTTGCTGAGAAGAGAAAAATAAAAATATTTTGTAAATATTTTATATATTTTTGAATTATTTATGGTAATAATTTCTTAACAATTAATTAGAATAAATTTTTTTATAATTAAAATAAAAGAATCAAACTAGGATGAAAATTACAAACAATTAATTTGTTATATTAATTTAAATAAAAATCTTGAATATTTTAATGAAACAATTAATTTGTGAATGTACAATTAATATTTATATTGGTTTGCGGTCGCAAATTTTGCGACCAATTCGTCGCAAAAATGGATGTTGCGACGAATTGGTGGCTAAAATTACGACCAATTCGTCGTAAACCATTGTGAAAATTCAATTTTAGGGTCATAATTTCTAACAATTAATTAGAATAAAATATTTTCTAATTAGAATAAAAGAATCAAACTAGGGTGGAAATTATAAACAATTAATTTTCATATTAATTTAAATAAAAAACTTGAATATTTTTAATGAAACAATTAATTTGTGATTAATGTACGATTAATATTTACATTGGCTTTGCGATGAATTGGTCTCTAAAATTACGACCAATTCGTCACAAACCATTGTGAAAATTCAATTTTAGGGTAGTGATTTCTAACAAGTAATTGGAGTAAAATATTTTTAATTAGAATAAAAGAATCTAAATTAGGATGAAAATTACAAATAATTAATTTTTATATTAATTTAAATAAAAAGTTTGAACATTTTTATGAAACAATTAATTTTTAAAGTTACAATTAAAATTTATAATGGTTTGAGACGAATTGGTCGCTTTGCAACCCATTGTGAAAATTCAAGTCTATATTAATTTTATTTTCATCTTTCTATTCGACCAATATGTGTGGCACCATCTTCACTTACTCTAGCTTTGGAAAACGTAAGTTTGTGGACGTCGTTGCCTTGATGCTTCCATATATATAGTGAATAAAGGCAAAAAAAAAATTAAAAGTTAATGTTAAAGTTAAATAGCCACGAGGCTAAAGAATTTACTATTGAAAACCTTTTTTTTAATTCTATATTAATTTATTTTCACCTTTCTATTAAACTCATAACTATAGGATTAACACAATATTTATCACTTTTAGCACAACATTTAAAATTCAGAAAAAAGGTCAACATTTCAATTAAGTCATCAATTTATCACTTTTAATATTTGGTAAATATTTGATATTTAAATATAAATATTTAACATATTTTTGAATTAATTAAAATACTAAATATGCCATTTAATTTTATGTTTTTATTACATCATTTAATATTATTAAATAAAACAATATAAAAACTTTACAAAATATTGTGATGAATTTCGTCGCCAGATTGCAATTTTTTTGGCGGAACGTTCAATTTTGGATGAAAATTTTAGGTGGGAGACTGGGATAGAGTTGCCACCAATTCATCGCAACAATAGGAATTGCGACGAATTGGTCGCAACGTGAGCTTTAAACCCGCCAGAATGCTTTGGATTTCAATTTTCAATACCTTCTCCCTCAACTTTCCCAAATCCTCTCCACTCTCTATCCCTCTAACCCGACAGTCTGTGCCATCTCACCACCATCCAACCCGCCTCTCCCTGACCAGTCTGCCCTCTCTGTGTCCGGCAAGCTCTCTGTTTTTTACGGTATGGTCTCGTTCTCCGAACCCTTTTTTGCTTCCACAGACGTCATTCTCTCTTGACACGCTCTTCTCTATCCACTCTCTGTCTTAGTGTCGCCACTCCATCAACGTCGCTCTCTCACTGGCAAAGATCCGTGATGTAGCCAGTGTAGGCGTCGCAGCTCCTCGGTTCCTCCTGTCAACTCTTCCCTTTTTTCTTCTAATTTCATTCAGTTAATTAGCGTTCTGGGTTTGTTATTGTTAGGTGAGCAACTCTCCATTCACTCTTCTTGTCCTCTCTGTCGCTTCTCCATTCCCACACAATCTCTCGGTCGTAACAGTGAGGACGAGGTGGCGGTGCCGCTTGATGAGGGCCGTTGGCAGAGGTGTTTGCTGCGGATGGATGACTGACTCACATTCTTCTTATTAGGTAATGATTCATTTCCTTTGTTTTGACGGTTAAGTTTTGAGAATTTTTATGTGGGTTTGGTTATATTGTTGTTCCTGCTTATTTGGAGGTCTTGTGTTTGAGTGTTGTTCATGTTTTTTTTGGGCCAAGGAATGTTGTTTTTCAATTGTTCTGTTTCTTACTTTGACATGTGCAATGAATTACTGATATATGTGTTGTTTGAGTGAACTTTTGAAGAAAAAATCAAATTTAACAGACTTTCTTACCAGTTAGTGCCACGGAGTGAGTGTCGGCAGTAATTATAAGCAATTGCATATAAGCTATGTATCAAACTGACAAAAAGTTTTTGACTGAACTCGGTAGTTGCTGCCTATGTGATGAATCTGGGATTATGATAAGGGAGATTTAAGCATTGTCTAGTTGTTGTCTTATAGAAACAATATACAATAATGCGTCAACCGAAAAGAAATTCTATCATCATTCTCTTGCGACTTGTATGCATTTTTTGCCTCTGGCTCTGATACACGTTTTAACTATTGCAACCACCAAAAATATTTAACCACTCAATCTGGCTCTGCCTATGGATGCTTAATAGTTATTATAAACATTTACAAACTCTACTTGCATTTAATAATCAAATGAAAACCAATTATTGATTGTGTGGAATAGATTATCAAATGGTTGCATTGCCTTTCTTTCTTGTCAAAGGTTGGTTCCAGTATATTATAAAGGTACTGAAACAAGAAAATAATATGTGGCATTATTAGTTTTAATGGTAATGCAGGCTTGATTAATATGGGAAACAATTGATTACTCAGCAAATCAATTCTTTGGGATGCATTTTGGTTGCATTTCAATAGAACCCGTTAGGCAAGGCATATTCGAGATCATGAAGTTATCCACCATGTCTGATTCTGTTTTTGTGTTAGCTTGATTGGGATAAACAGATCATCAATCTGACTTGTTGATTCTTACTACTTTGTTTTGCCGCAGCATGTCAAGATAGAGACTTGATCAATATGACTAATTGTTCTTTCTGTTTCAGAATTGGAATGAAGATAGTATACGTGAACAAGTTCAGTTTGAGGACTTTCTCAGTTTTTTCATTCATAAAGAGCGGCCTAGTGAAGTGTAATTGGCATTGGAGCATGATACAGCTACAAATAAATGTTGATGAGTGTGCATCCCCTCTACCTCCTCCTCTCTATATAATACACAGTGTTGTATAAACCCCTATATCATTTTGAAGCTTGTCAATAAATATGTAAGTATCAACTGCCCCTGGTTCTCTGTTATTACATGGAAGCTGTCGATTCTTGCTTCTTCATTTGATTATTTTTCACTTGGTGATGTGATTTATATTTCCATTATTTTGGTGTTTCTTCACTCTAGAAAATAGAAACGCTGTGCATGAGGAAAATTTTTAGAATTTGAAACTGTTTAACTAACCTTTTTTTAACAAAGTTTTAGGATGCAATTCTTGCATCTTTGTAGCTTGCTACCTTGATATTGAAAGGAAACCAGAAAGAAGGACGCAACTTAAGTTTGTGAAAGAGCACCTAATAAAACTGTTAGATTTGTGGGTTTAGAGGTTGTTTAGTTGTTGGGATCTGACTCAACAACATCAGCAGCAGCCTTTCTAAGTGTGATGATTATTAACATGATGAGGATTAATTAGGTCAAATTTGATAACCATTTGATTTGAGTAATTGGCTATAGGAAAGCTTTGAAATGGTGTCACATAAAGGGAAATGACAATTGGAAAGTGAGGTATTGCCAAATAAAATGTTCTTGGAAGCAACGTCCAAGTATTAAAAAGGGCTTCTTCTTTGAGAATTTTTTTTCTCTTTTTTGATAAAGTTTTTTTTCAGGTGTAAATGCTGATCCTAATAATAATAATAATAAATATTTTTTGAGTCCTAAAAATTGTCTTAATTAGTAAATCAAAATTTATATTTTTAAAATATTTTATACACATTCTTAAAATTTAAAATTGGATTGTTTTGAAGTTTTTCTGTTAATGGTCTACTATTAAATTGTCAGTAAGTTCTTCTGTTAATAATCTGTCATTGAAATGTATTGAGTAATTCGTTTAAAATAAAAAATTTTAAGACAAAATTACCCCTATTCTATTTTTATCATATGAACCTTCATGAGCTCTCCTTTTTCCTTGTTTCTTTGTTCCAAGCTCATCACCACATATGCATAAACTAAAACTATCGAAAGAATGAAACAAATTGACATCATCTAAGCCATTTGACGTTGAGCCGCCATCATCAATACAAACTATCCTTCTCATTTCATCAAAAAGTAATCCAAAATGAGCTTTTTTTATTGGATCCAGTCATCATAATCCCAAAAATGCCTATTTGGAATCTTCTTTCTAGCTTTCATACTCATCAAAGTGTGGATATTTTTTGGTTTCTTTATAATGGGTTCATTTTAGTTTTCAGAAAAGTCTCCTCTTCTATCTATGTTCTGGGTTTTGCTTCTTTTGGTCATTTCATTTCAATTTTTGGTGTTTCTTCAAGGAATTAAATTCTAGGTTTTGTTTTCTTTATTGAGTATATTTATTTTTCAATTTCTGGGCACATTCTGGATTAACAAAAATAGGCAAAAAAAAATGAAATTAACAATATCAAATACCTCCATATCTAGACATGTTGCCGGTTCCGGAACCGGCGGTTCCGGTTTGTCAAATGTACAAATCGGAACCGAACCGTGGTTTTTACGATTTAGTCCGATTTCGGTTCGGTTCGATTTCGGTTTCGGTTTTGACCGGTTTTAATCGATTTAATCGCCGGTTTGATTTCGGTTCTGTTCCGGTTCGGTTTCTTTTTTTTTTTCAATTTTTTTTTTAATCCTTTATTTTATCCCGTCAATTGATTTGTAAATTTTGTTATATTCAATAATTAACTATAATATCAATAATGTATTTTATTCTAAAGATTTTTTTAATAATTTTTAAATAAATTAATTATTCTATTAGTAATTAATAATAATAATTTATAGAAAAATGAATTTTTAAGAGAGTGTAGAAGAGATTGAGAGATAAAAAAT